>LSRZ01000173.1:2452-28304 GCA_001625125.1 Haemoproteus tartakovskyi | reverse complement strand
GAAACAAGAAAAGAAACAGAAAAGAAACAGAAAAGAAACAGAAAAGAAACAGAAAAGAAACAGAAAAGAAACAGAAAAGAAACAGAAAAGAAACAGAAAAGAAACAGAAAAGAAACAGAAAAGAAACAGAAAAGAAACAGAAAAGAAACATGATAAAAAGCATTTATAAAAAATGAGAAAATAAATTAGTATTATTCTACAAAAAGTAAAGAAAAAAGAAACAAGTATATATTCAATTAACATATATAGTTAAATAACATTTAGTTAATTAACATATAGTTAATTAACATATATTTATGACATTTCTTTATCTTTTATATTTGAAACAGTCGTTTTTATGATATATTTGATACATTAGAAATGTATCTTTACTTAAAGTGTCTTTAATAAAAGTGTCTTTAATAAAAGTGTCTTTAGTAAAAGTGTCTTTAGTAAAAGTGGCTTTAATAAAAGTGTCTTTAATAAAATTGTCTTTAGTAAAAGTGTGTTTTACTGAACTGATGAAACAAAATTGTAATTCCAATGTGTTTTTTAAAGACACATAAAAAATAAAAATAAAAATATATATATAGAAATATATATATATATAAATAAATAGTAAAATCATGTCTCAAAAACAGTCTTTGTCTTCTATACAAAAGTCTTTGTCTTTGGTACGTGAAGGAAGCAAATTCGAGGATCATGAAATGAAAGAAGAAAAAGGAAAAGGAAAAGAAAAAGAAAAAGAAAAAGAAAAAGAAAAAGAAAGAAAAATAGAACAAAGAAAAGAAAAAAATAATTTACTAAATATAAGATCCGCTACATCAAAACAGACATTAGATTTAAAACATTTTTTTATATCACTTATGTATGAATTTTTTCTAATAGTGATATATATCAAGAATATGTAAGTAGACTTAAAAAAAATTCTTATAATAATTGTGATTATGATCAAATAAGGAGAAATGAATATATACCAAAAGAAACGTTTATGAAATATTACAATTTTGCTTATTATGATAAAGATTTTCATTTAGAATCAGAAGGAGAAGAAATGGTAGATGAATTTGCTGAACTTACTGAACATGAAAGTGAATTAATTAGTGATATAGAAAAATATTTATTAAAAAAAGGACAGAAGAAAAAAAAAAAAGAAATGAAAAAGATACATCCAATTACAAGTACACATGAAAATACCAATATAAATGAAAATGTAGATGTAGAAGTTGAAGTAGATATAGAAGTAAAGGTTGAAGATACAACAAATGAAAAAAGAAAAAAAATAGAAAATATTGAGTCTATACAAAATGATGACTTAGCAGAAGAAAGTGTTTCAAAAAAGAAAAACAGTAATAGTAGGACCAAAGAAAAAGAGAATCATATAAATGGTCATACTACTACAAGACATACACAAACAAATGTTATAAAAAAGAAAATGAAATCAGCACCTTCTTTTTTGAAAATTGTAAGTTTATTAAAACCTTTACGACATAGAGATGATTCTTTTAGAAAAAGAGAAAATAGCAGTAATGGTAACAAAACGGGAGGAAGTTTAATTGACTATCCTAAAAAGTACACTGAATATTTTAAAGAATCAAGAGAATCTTCTTTTTGTTCTCAGATAGACTTTTCTTCTGTGACATATTATGATATTGTTAAAAAAGAAAAATTACATAATACAGGTAATGATAATTATTATTTTATGAAAAAATGTATCAACGAAGCGGTTACAGAAACTCAACTGTTAAAATATTATAAAGACATGAAAAAAAAATATCGACGTTTTTCTACTAGACTGTTTACTAAAAAAAATTTACAGTATTCCATTCCAGTACATGGACAAATAAGACCAGAGCCAAGCAAAGAAAAAAAAAAAAAGAAAAAAATAAAGAGAAAGAAAAAGAGAAAGAAAAAGAGAAAGAGAAAGAAAAAAATAAAAAGAGAAGTGAAAGCAAAGAAAACAAACAGAACAAAGAAAAACACAAACAGACAGAGAAAAATACGGATAACATAAAAGAGGAAGGTGCAAAGAGTATTGAGCAGAAGAAAAAAGATGGTGTAGAGAAAAAAAACGATGATAAAGAGAAAAGAGAAATAAAAGAAAAAAAAAAAAAGAAAAAGATGAAGACAAAGACAAAAATAAAAATAAAGATAAAGATGAATATACAGGTGGTGAAGATCTGAACAGTAATGCAAAAAAAGGAATAAAAAAGGAGAAAAAAGAGAAAGAGAAAGATAAGAATATGGAAAGGGACAAAAAAGACCGAATAAAAAAAGATTTACATAATAATGATAATAATAATTATAATAATAGTGAAAATAAAAAAGATAACATGGAAAAAATAAATGACGAGAAAAAAAAAACAGAAAGACGCGAACAGAAAAATACACACCAAAAAGAGAAAACTAATACAAAACAACGAATGCATGTAAATGATGTAGAAAAAATGCATTCAGGTGGATATCAAGATATGTTTTTAAAAGAGAATCAGGTTTCATTTAAAAATGAAGATGAAAACAATAGTAATATAATACAGCTACAAAAAAAATCAATAGAAAAAGAAATACAGAAGAAAACAGAAGATGAATATGGTTTTGAAAGCTATGGATTAGACAAATATGGATTAGAAGAAGAAGAAGGAAAAGTAGAAAAAGGAGAAAAAGGAGAAAAAGGAGGAAAACAGTCATCTACATTTACCGAACCAAATTATAGTGCAGAAAGTTTTCCTTCTGAATTATCTAATATAAAAAAAAGTGAAATGGGAAAAAGTATGCAATTACTGGATTCAAAAGAATCTCATTTATGTTTTAAAAAATTATTAAGAAATAAGAATATAAAATTCAATCAGAAACATATATCTAAAAGAGATCGGTGGGAATCGAATTCTCAATTTGTGGGCACTTGTTTAGGGGCTTCTTTATGTGTACATTGCTATTTTGATTTGCCAGAATTAAAGACAGAAATAAATATTTTAGGGGTTTCATTACTTTTTTTAATATGTTATTGGTTAATTGGGTGGCCTATATTACAATTGGAATTTGCAATAGGTCAAATAACACAATGTTGTGTTATTAATGGAATGAATTTTTTAAAAAAGACGTTTCGAGGGTTAGGAGTGATATCTATCATTCTGTCTATGTATGTCCTAGCACGAAATATGAATAGTAACATCGATACGTTGATCATTGTCGCAAATACATTTAGCACTCCTCTTCCATGGAATGTAAAACCTTGTGAACGAATAACGACCATTAATGAATGCACTCAACAGGTAAAATGCAAATGGGTGAAAGAAGTGACTAAGAATCCTACTAACACGATAGTAAAAAGAAGAGAGCACAGAAAAAAAATAAGAAAGAACAAAAATAACACCAGAGATAGCAGTAGAGATAGCAACAGAGATAGTAACACAAATAATAATACTACTTCAGGAAAAGGTGGCAATACACCAAAATTAACGAATGCTCCAAATGTGGTTAAACCTAGTTTTCTTGAAAAAGGAAATGATACCAATAATAATAGACCCAATTTGTTTATTCCCAATAATGACAAGGACAAGAATGAGAACACTTATTCTTTGTACCATGTAAAAGGAAATACTGTAATGCACAGTGTGGGAGAACTAGACCAACTTTTGAATCGGTATGGAAAAAGAAAAGAAGCAAAGTTATTAGGAAGAGCGGAACCAAGGATAAACACAAAAAGTAATTTTAAAAAAAATGAAGAGAGACCTTTTACATTCCGACAATATAAAGCACCGCTTTTAGGAAGCTCGCCAAGTAATAAAGAAGAGGATAATACATTTGCAAGTAAATTACGAATTACAAGTGATACAGGGGAAGAAGAGAGTTGTGTTACTATTGCACTGGAAGAAGTATTAGAATATTTTTCTGTAAAGATTGGACATCTTGAAAAATTTATGGCACTTGGTTTTATTATATTTGTATTATCTTTTTTATTGTTTGTTGAAGACATGACGTTGTTTCACGGAGTAAGTTATTCTTTTTTGTTATTTAGTGTTGTAATTTTAAGCCAAGTATATTATTTATATAAAGAATCAGGAACGAATGGGTTATTTCGAATATTTATAAAACATGAAAAAAGTGCCATATATGGAAAAGATTATTTTATGAATATCAATTCCTCATTAGTTATTCAAATTATTACGGTTGTTTTAATATCTCTTAATTGTACCTCTGGACTTAATTATATGTTTTCTTCTTATACGGATGTGGGGCAAAATATATTTATGCACTCATTTTATATTGTGCTGGGTTCGAGTTTAGGATCTTTAATTTATTTACTTTATTATGTTCTTTGTATGGAAAATATAAATAATTATGCTTTAGTAAACGAGAAACTTGTTTTAAATTATTTATTTGACAATTTTAAAAAACTGTCCAGTGAAAATCATTCGTTTTATGAAGTGTTAAAAAAATCGAATTCGTTAAACTCTCATATAATTTACGCAACTACTTTATCAAGAGTTCATTTTCCTAATATTGTAAGTTTATTTTTTTTTCTTTCTTGTTTTGGCGTATTAATTACTTCTTCTGCTGTGTATTTAAAAGGAATTATTTTAGTATTGAAAGAAAGTCAATTATTTCGACAGATCCGGAAGAATTGTATTAGTATCCTTATTATTATAATCTATTTTTCAATAGGTGTATGCACTTTACCTAATGTAGGCTACAACATAATAGTTCTATTGACATTCGTTATTTCGAAATACATATATTTGTTTAGTTGTATTATTCAGTTGATTGTTTTAACTTGGGTGTATCGTTATGGACAAGTGAGAGAACAGGTGGTACCTAAAGGAATTCAAATCGTATATGCACTTACTTATTTTATTACTGTTATTACTGTCCCGTTTTTATTTTATATAGACAAATATATAATAACAAATATACCACATTTTCTATTAATTTCTACTTCTGGTTTGTTCGGAGTGTATTTTCTAATAAATTTGATTCTTATTTTATGCATAAAAGGGAAAATGTCATATAGAAAAAAAATGTACCATTTATGTTTACATGATGTGAATATGTTACGAATTAATTTAAACAGTATAATTCACGGGAAAAGAAGATCCTATGATTCGAAAAATATAAACACAAAAAAAAATGATTTTACGTTTCATAAAAAGTTGTTGTTATATTGGTGTATAATGGTAAAGTATTTTATACCTGGCATCGGTTTTATCTTCCTTACTGTTGCATCTTTAGATTATGCTCATTTTTATTACACATATAAAGCTAACTCTGGTAATACCCCTTCAAAGCCACAATCTAGTTATATCCAGTTATTTAGTGAAAATAACATGCCGCTTAATTTGAATTTGTTAAATTCACCATTAGATGCTGAAACGAATAGAAATTACATTAGTACTTATAATGATAAGGAGCCGAAATTAAAAAATGTGTCTTTTATAGATAACATGGAAAATGTACAAAATGGTAACAGTGACAGTAACAGTGACAGTATTAATTATGAAATGAAGAAATATTCCAGTGAAGATGCAGACGTAGATGACTATGAATTTTCTCAATCCAATAATGTTAATAATAATATGCGTAGTATTTCTATTTTAATTATATGTTTAATTTTAGGATTCGGTTTAATCTTTTTTGTTATTTTTATTGTGGTAAGTTCATTTATAAATCCGTCGATCTGGAATTTTCTTATTTTACCCCCAACACATAAATGGATCATGTCTGATATAGACACAAAAAAAAGGACACCATTAAATTTTCGTTATACAAGATATTTATTTTATTTTGAAGAATTATTTCCAGTAGAATATATTATGCCTTCTTATGTTTGGAAACATATTAAAAAGCATGTTAAGAGTTCTAATTTTACAGAATCTCTAATTCAAGAAAATGCACATAATGAATCATATTTTGATAGAAGCTTTGCCGAAAAAAATAAAAGTCAATATGAAACTTATATATATAAAATGATTAATCATGGGACAAAACTGCAAGATTTATTTGAGTATCGTCGGATAAGTTGACATGTCCTTTGATTTTCTTATGTTATTCGTTTTTCAACTTTTTTCATTGGAAAACAATTTTTGGTATATATGGTTCTTTTGTCAAACCTTTTATTGTTTTATATTGCTTATATATTTCATAAACGTTTTAAAATTTTTTTGTTGTTTTCTATGTTTTTTGGTTTTTTTTCTGTTTTGGTTTTTCACCGGGTCCTTATTATGTTTTATTTACAATTCATTTAAACTTAATTTAAGCACATCTGAAAACAAAAGAATCAACAAACTTCGATTAAGCAAAATCAGTAGATGTAATCATTTGTTGTAATTATATGAAAAGGGTAATTCATAAAACATGATAATTTTTTTGTGATAGTACTCGATAAAAAAAAGGTTTGTTCTTTTAAGGGCTAGTGCATAATTTGTTTTCTATTCGGAAAGTTCCTTGTGTTTTATTAATTGGATAATAAAGGAAATTAACAGAAAACAATTTATAAAATGTCTCTCTCGAAAACAAAACAAAACATAATAAAAAAAAATCAAAAACGAAACTCCACAATTTAAACGGAATAATACAATAAGAGAAAATAAAAAGGGATAAATTGTGATTCCGTACCATTGTCAGTAGTAGCACTTAGCGAATCCATTGTATTATAAACTGATGATAAAATTGTGCACTAACGCATGTCATCATGAAAACATTAATAATTTTAGAAACATAATCACATCCATGTGTTTCTATAACATACGGGGAGAGGAGGTTGAAAAAAAAAAAATGTGTAAACAAAAAGAAACCAATAATGGTATAATAAATCCTGACATTTTTTTTATTTTACTACTTAAGCGGTTTCAGTCCTAATTTACTTCGAATTTTATTCCACTCTTCTACTGAATTTTTATCTTTTTTCTCATCCCCCCAATTATCACTTTTATCCTTTATATTTTCTGCATATTGTTGAACATCATGTCGTTTTGGTTTCCACCTGTTATCACTTTCTCTCTTTTCATATGGTTTTTCATTTCCACTTCTGCTTGATGAACTTTCTTTTTTTTTGTAATTCTTTCTTTACTTTTGCTTCTTCTTTTTTTTCTGTCAGTTTTTTTATATGAATCGCTATACTTATGCCTTTTCACATCATTATATTTATGTATATGTCTGCGTTTGTGTCTGTCTCGGTCTCTTTCTCTTTCTCTGTCTTTGTCTCTTTCTCTGTCTTTGTCTCTTTCTCTGTCTTTGTCTCTTTCTCTGTCTTTGTCTCTTTCTCTGTCTCTATCTCTTTCTCTGTCCCTGTCCCTGTCCCTATCTTTGTCTCTTTCTCTTTCTCTGTTTCTATCTTTGTCTCTTCCTCTTTCTCTGTCCCTATCTTTGTCTTTTTCTCTGTTCCTTTCTTTATCCCTGCTCTTATTCCAGTTCATATCCTTCTTCATTTCTCGCTCCTTCTCTTTCTGTTTCCTCCTTTCCCTTTCTCGACTTCTATCTCTTTCTTGTCTTTTTTCATCTTCTCTTTTCTCCAGACTTGTTTGCCCCTCTGAGAGTGAACTGGTACTATGCTTCTTTTTTATTTTTTTTAGGTCATCTTCCTTATCTTGCTCTTTTCGTCCGTTCTTTGCCCCTTCTTCTATTTCTTTTTCTTTTTTTTTTCTTCATCTGTTTCTTTTTCTTCCTCTATTTTCTGCCGTTCCTTCATCATACTATCTAAAAACTCTTGGTAACAATCCGAAGCTCTTTTTTGCAACAACTGATTTTCTTCCAGTATTTGTCGCTTTGTTAACGATGGAAAGTCTACGTCGAGAAAATTATTCAAAACTAAGCAATTATCGACAAATTGATCCATGTACATTTTTTCAAATCTCCCATCTGTTAGCCGAACTCGTATTTTTCGATAATCAGCCAACACAGGCTCCAAGTGTTTGTAAACATCTACACTTTTTCCTACGAGTCTAAAATAGAAACACCCCAAGGCCCTTAAGTATATAAACTCTTCATTTTTTATATATTCATATATGATTTCTTTGTCCGGTTGAATTTGTAATAACTTTAACACTAAACACAAAAAGGGAGTTGGTTTTCTGTTGCCTCCGTAAGTACCTCCCACATACTTTAGAGATATGGCTAGATCGATGATAGATTCAGCTAAACAGAAAAAAGAAGAAATTCCCCAAACAAAAAAAAAAAAAAAAAAACGGAAATGAAATGAGATGAATGAAAAATGTAACATAAAGATGAGAACAAAAAAAGAAATGATTATACAAATACATATATATATATATATATATATAAATGTTATAAAAGGTTTGTGTGTTGTTACATTACATCTATAGCTAGAAATGAATAAAATAAACGATAGAAACACTTAAATTGTTTATACATAGTATAATGTAGTACCTGTGAGAGCAAAACATTTTTCTTTCCAGAAAAGACTATCATAGATTTTACTTCTAATAATATTCGATATCAAGTATTGAGGATTTGAACCAAAAAGTTTTATGGTTGATATGTCCGTTCGATTCGCCATGCTTTCTGTAAGCGTTCCATTTTAGGTTGCATAAGAAATTAAATAAAAAATAAATTAAAAATATTATGACAACTGTTATTTCCAATAGATGAACCCCAAAAAAAAAAAAAATGGTTCTCTTTATATGAGCAGGTCCTGAAAGTTTATCATTTTCTAATAAGCGTATTTTGGATGCTTTTAAAAAACTTGTATGTTGAAAATATAGTTAAAAAAAAAAACTAAAAAAAAAAAAAACTTACGGTCACGAACAAGATCGTTTTTAGTAGAAAATCATTTAATTAAATATTTAATTATACGGTTCGAAAACCCAATGAAATGTTGTTTTTATATAAAAATTATAACTTTATTTTTTTGAAGTGTCAATTACAAAAGTTCAATGGTGCATTTTTGGCAAACATGTCGTAATAAATTGTTTGTGTTTTATGTTTTGTAATTTTTTTTTTTTTTCCCTTTCATTTCATATGTAGCATCTTCTATTTTTTTATAAAAGAATGAACGGGCAGAACGTAAAAGCTCGTCGTTTTTTTTTCTCAATTTATTCTCGTTTTTTTTCGAATTTTTATTCTCCTAAAATAAAGAGAAATGTTCCTGAATACATAGATTTCGATACATGTTTTCCCAAAAGGGAAATTCGTCGTGAAGTGTTGACTGCCTTTACGATGGCAAAACAACAACGGTTAGAAAAGTTATTAGAGAACAATCCGTTAATATTATACAAAGGACGAGTGATAAAACAGTTATCCTGTCGAAGAATAAAAAACGCTGGGAGGAATAATGTAGGTAGAATAACTACACGTCATATTGGAGGGGGACATGTACAAAGATTACGATTTATCGATTTTAAACGAGCTAGAAAGGATATATATGGAACTGTTTTGAGAATTGAATATGATCCAACCCGAAGTGCTCATATAGCATTAATACAGTATGAAGATGGAGTGTTGTCATATATTTTAGCACCATTATTACTGAGACCTGGAGATAGAATAATAGCAAGCAAATATGCGAACATTAATCCTGGTAATTGTTTACCCTTGAAAAATATTCCAACAGGTAGCATTATACATAATATTGAAATTCGACCAGGAAGCGGAGGACAAATGATAAGAGCGGGAGGAACGTATGCAACTATTTTAAGTAAAGATTCAAAATTTGCTGTGATTAATTTGAAATCGGGAGAAATTCGAAAATTTCCACTAGAATGTTGGGCAACTATTGGGCAGGTTTCGAATTTAGAAAGACATATGAGAGTTTTAGGAAAAGCGGGAGTAAGTAGATGGTTAGGGAGAAGACCTGTAGTAAGAGGTGTTGCCATGAATCCTTCAAAACATCCACATGGAGGTGGTACTAGTAAAAAACATACCAAACGACCAAAGTGTTCTATATGGGGAAAATGTAGAGATGGATATAAAACACGAAGCAAAAAGAAACCACTAGGACTTATTATTCGTAGAAACATGTGTGGTCGCTTGCAAAAGAAATATGGTGTGGCTGCATAGGAATATTGTATTAACATAATAAGAATAAAATATAAAAATAGTAATAATAAAAAACTACACTAATAACAACAGTAATTCGAATGTTGTTGTTTAACGTGAGTTGTAGTTCTAATGTAGTAAAGGGGGTTGGAGTTTTATTATAAAAATTCGTTTTATCTAATAAAAAAACTGATTTTCTTTTTTTCTTTATTTTTTGTTATATGTATGTATATTTAATGACAACTGTAAAAATTTAAAGAATCTATTTCCTTTTTTAGTTTTTTTTTTTTTTTGTCATTTCCATTTTTGTTTTTTTGAGGTCACAAAAAAGGTGCAGGTGAAATATGTGTGAGAAAGAAGCATCTAATGGAAAAAATTAGTATTTAAATAAGTTGAAATAAAATGAAAAATGTATAAAATAGTAATAATAATAAGTTGCTTTTTAATGAATGGGAGTTATAGAAAATGCTTCCAAAGAGAAATAAAGAGAATAAAAAAGAAAGAAAATTAATGAATCTCATGTAATGGAGTTAAAACCCATACAATTTTTCTTAAAGCATATGTTGTGTATAAATTGTCACTCATTGACTCATTTTCAAGAATTAAATAATTAATCAAAGTAATTGTAGAAACCAAACTTCTTTTCTTTCTTTTTTTTTAGCAAATTATAGAATCTCCATAATGAAAAAATAATATTTGTGAGGTTTGCATCAAAAAAAAATAAAAATAAAATTGTAAAAACATGATACATTTGTAACGATTATTTTTATTGCTAATTAATTTGTTTTTTAAATTGTGCTTAGATGAGTTTTCATTGAATATGTTACATGTACTTAGATGAGTTTTCATTGAATGGATTACATACAGTGAATCTTATTGTTTGCAAAGAGAAGTTGAACAATAAGAGAAAACAGGTAGAGGAAATGGTGCGGAGAATTAGTCATTAAAGAAGAAACGAATATTCTACATTATATGACAAAAGGAATTGCATGGCTTTTATATTAAACATAATACCATACTGCTTGTATTATCATTTGTATTAAATAGGAAATGAAACGTATTTGTATGTTTGTTCCGCGTACACAAGTATGCACACTTTTCCATATTGGTTGGATTTTCTTTACACATGAATATGTATTTATATGCATGAGACGTTTTACAAAATCATTATATGGACGTTTGATTTTTGTGAATGTATTATTTTTCATTTTTATATGGATATTTTTAATTTTCTACTGATATTTTTATTTCTGTGCTGGTATGTAATTTTCAATTGATATTTTTTAATTTACGCTGACCTTTTTAATTTTGTACTGATATATACATATATATAATTTTAGACAATGACAAAAAACTGATTGTGTATATGTACTTATACACACATACCACATATCGATTAATATTTTTGTATTACTTAGATAAAGGGGAATCTTTTAGAGTTCTGGGAAAAATAGTAGTTATTCCCTTTGGGGTTCTTTTTTTATGGTGTTATTTTTTCATACTATTTTAAAAAAGATAGAAGGTGAATCAAACACGGAAATATAATATTGCACACTTAACATTGCACTTATTTGATTTGATTCTGATCCGCTGTTACATTTATTTTATATATTCTAAAACATCTGCACCTCCCTCTATAAATGTAACACAGAAACATTTTGTGTACTTTACATTATTTTTATCTACAAAAAAATAAACATTCTCATTAGTATTAATTTTAAATACGTTTTTTTTTTATACTAATTTGAATTGTGCATCCATTCATCTATCCAGCCATTCATTCATTCATCCATTCATTCATCCCATGTTTATTTTATGAAACCATATTTTTACATTTTATTAGATATGAAGATAATTTTTTCTATGTTGATTATGTCATGACAGTGTATTTGGATAACTGTCAGATTTGATCGGATAGTAATTTTATTCATGCTTCAAATTCACAATTTGTTGTCGATATATGTTCCGCCTTTTATTGTTTATGCACTACGTATTTGTTCATTTTTCTACAATATTTTAACAACTGCAGAATTCTATGAAGATTTTATTGTGCATATGCATTATTGCTTCCGCATGTTTTTTCTTGATAATGAAAGCAATGAGATAATAATTGACATTAACAAATTTTTTGATGTTTTTTTCGTTATCTATGGATAATGGACTTTTTTTTAATGAAATGTATTAAACAGTTGAATTTTATAATTAAACAAAATATGCAATTAACAAACATTTTAATATCTATTACAATTATATATATTTAAATTTTGGAATAATTATAATAAATTTCTATGTAATAATAGAAATGTATATAATGTGCAATATTTTATTTGCTACTGTGATTTGAATTGACATTTTTTTATTTTGGTTGAAGTTCCTAATTCATGGATTTACTATCGCTTTTAAATGGAATGTACATTTAGAACTTTTTAAAAAAATTTAAAGTTTTCGTTACATATATTTTTGTTTTTAAAAGAAAAAACAACGTTTTTTTTTTTTCGTTTATTAGTTGTAATTTTTATTGCAATTTTTTTTTTAAATTTTAATGTTTATTTGAATTTTACAATTGTAACGGCAGTTGGTAAACAAGAAGATATCCTTATTTATTTTTTTTTTTTTATTAAACGGTTATTTTATTTAATTTGATTGATTTGTATATATTCGAAAATGGAATTCAACAGACAGTTGTTGGTAGAATTTATAGGTGAGTTGTTGGGTACATTTGTGCTGATGTTTATGGGAGAAGGAACTACAGCAAGTTATCACGTTGCAGGATTTCCATCGGATTGGCTGCGATTATGTACAGGATGGGCATTAGCTGTTTTTTTCGGAATTTTAGTTTCCATAAAATTAAGTGGTGCCCATTTAAATTTGGCTGTAACCGCTGCACTTGCAACACTGCAAAAATTTGATTATAAAAAGATCCCTTTTTACTTTTTGGGACAATTAATTGGATCTATATTGGGAACTGGTTTAGTGCACCTTTTATTTTACAACCTTATATCAAACGGAAAGATTCCTGCTTTTTCTTGGGAAACTGGAAGAGGAACCGACGTTGGATTAGCACAAGCCTTTTTTACCGAATTTGTTTTAACAGGGATATTATTAATAGTAATATTAATAGTAACGGACGAATTTATTTGTGGTAGAGTTACTACTTTAAAAGTTGGTAGTGTTGTTGGTTTGGCTGTTTTTTACATTGGTATTGGATTTGGATATAACAGTGGATTTGCTATCAACCCTTCAAGAGATTTAGGTGCTAGGATTGTTTCTGCAATTGCAAATGGAGGCGAAGCTTTCTCTCGTGATAATTATTATTTTTGGGTGCCTTTGGTTGCCCCACTTACAGGAGCCATTGTGATATCTGCTGTCTATGTATATCTTATTAGGCCATTGTTGACACCTCCTGTACCCATACAAACGAAAACAAGCGAAGTTGAAGCTTAATAGAATGTCACCAGTATAAATGATTTTTAGGAATAGAACACGGATGGGTTGTTATCATTTCGGCTACATGTACGTTATTTTTATGTATTTATTTAGAAATGGTATGTTTAAAGTTTAATTAGCGTGTCTGCTTTCATATTATGTTTAATAGAACTTTATTACTGCAGATGGGGTGTGAGCAAAGAGAGTACCTAAATTTTTTTTATCTAGTTTTTTTTTTTTTTTTTTATATATTTTTCTATCTTTTTTACTTTTTTTTCAATTATTAACTTTTTTTTTTTGCTTTGCGTTCATTACATAATAATAATGTTTTTTGTTTTTATTTTTTTTCACATTAATTTATTTTCTTACATTACTCATCCGTTTCAACGTTTTTATTTTTTAGTTTTCTTTGAAATATTTTAATGTTTTCTTTACATTATGTATTGAAAGAATTAATAGACGTTATTTTCTTCATGTTTCTATTTCAACTTTTATTTTCATGATACTTGTATTTTATTTATTATTTCAATGTACGCAAGAATAGTAGCAGAATGTTATTTGGTGTTAAGTATATTCGTATACCAAATTTTGTGAAGTTTTTTTTGTATGCCGTTTTTTCCATTTATGCTTTTATATTTTAAGTTTATACAATTCTGTCACGTTATGTCATGTCATGCATTGTTTGTGTTTTTATGTTTTTTTGTTATGTTTTGTTGTTATGTTTTATTGTTTTGTTTTATTGTTATGTTTTTGTGTTATGTTTTTTTATTATGTTCTTTTGTTATGTTTTTTTGTTTTATTTTTTTGTTTTATTTTTTTGTTTTATTTTTTTGTTTTGTTTTTTTGGTTTGTTTTTTTGGTTTGTTTTTTTAGAGTGAACTGTATTACATGCTTTTATCTTTTTGCATATGATGTAATAATTTGTTTCTTTTTAGACTTTTAAAAACTTTTCTCTTTTAAAATTCAGTCTACATAGTTGAAAAAGAAACCGTTATATATAGGTTATTAGGATGTATGATTTTTTTTTTTGGAAAATAAGAAATTAGTAACATTTCAGTTGATTTCGTGTGTTAATATGTTAAGTTAATATGTTTAGTTCATATATTTATGTAGTACTATTCCCCGTTGCAGAAATTTCTCGCGTAGTAGTGTAACATCAAATATTGGTTAATTCGGTTTCACAATAATCATTAATTTCAGTACATGTTAATGATTTCTTTTATTCTTACTACTTATAAATTAGAGGTTATGAATTAAAACAAAGGTTATACAAATGAAAAATTAAAGATTCTTTCTGTTCATTGGTTAATATTTTTCTTTTTTTTTCTTTTTCTTTCTTTTTCTTTCTTTTTCTTTCTTTTTTTTTTTTTTTTTTACGATTGTAAGCCATTTTTACAAAGATGCAAGCGACAAAACAAAACAAATATGGTTGATAGTCGTTTTAGAAAAATCCTATAATGTAAATGAAAAAACAGTACACATAAAAAATCGGTGAAAATTTTCCACACAGAACATTGTTCTAGAACTATACTCACATCGTCTTTTATTTTAATAATTTCTTCTCTTAACGCTATATTATTTTCTTTAATTTTTCATTTATAACGAGAAAAATAATTTAAGACATGTCGGTGTCAACGGTTTGTCGATTGCGTAATGTGTTGGTTTCATCGAAACGTGTCTTTATGTTTCGACAGCTACATAAATGGAATTTTAGTTTTGAGAAAAGAGAACTCCCCCCATGCGGTATTCGGCTGTTGACGTATTACACGAAAACGCACGAATATATAAAATGGAAAAGTGATAACGAGAGTGTGGTCGAAGGAGAATGTGCAGAAGAACAAAATGATGACAGCCTTCAGTGGAAAGCAAAAACAGAGAATCGGTTTGAACATAATGAAAATATGAAAGCACAAGCACGAGGAAAAAAGTGTCGAGTAGGTATAAGTAAATATGGAACTAAAAAATTGGGAGAAGTGGTATACGTGGATATAATGCACAAAATAAACGACCGAGTAGAAAAGGGTGAGTGCATAGCCACAGTTGAAAGTGTAAAAAGTGTGGGAGATGTATATACGCCCATTGGTGGGGTAGTCACAAATGTGAACAATAAAATAGTGGATGAAGTCAATTTAATTAATACGGATTCAGAAGAAGAGGGGTGGATCATTGAAATGGAAGTTGATAATATAAATGAAGAAGAGGTTTTAAGTTTATCCGAATATAAAAAACTATGTGAAGAAGAAGAACGTTTGGACAAATTACAAACATAACAAACGTAACAAACTGAACAATCTAGGAAAACGGAGCAAGATGAAATAGATCCTTTACACATGTATAAAGTGGAAGAGAGTGAGAGAAAGGAAAATCCATAATGTAGTGTGACTCACTTTCGTTAGAACAAAAAGTGAAGATGCTATCCAAAACACTTATGACTAAAAGGGGATATGAATTTAACAAGAGACATTCTTCTTATTTTATTTTTAAAATTTTGCTTATTCTTAAGACAGTCACATGCTTCTAACAGCCACATGCTCCTAAGTTACGTGGATTCAAACATGGGATCATTCACATCAACTATTGAGAAATCGATTATGAAAAAACAGTTCATCTATTTGATTTTGCATAACTAGAAACGAATCATTTTGTACAATACAGCGTTAAGAACCAAGTGAAAAGGAAAAGGAAAACCGATCTTTGAATTAGGAAATAGAGTTTACGCGAATCACAGAATATAACTGATTATATACTTTTTTTTTTTTTTTAAACAGCAGTTTTAAACGATTTCTCAAAAAATAGAAGAAACATATGCTTTTATGTGTATATATGTAAAAGGCGCAAAATAGAGACTATGAAGCGGTGCTCTAAAAGCATTGTTATAAAATTTGAAGGAAATGGGAAAAGATAAAAATTATTTTCACTTCCTCATGTAACAAGTGAACAGAGAATGTGCTCTAAAATCATTGTTATAAAATTTGAAGGAAATGGGAAAAGATAAAAATTATTTTCACTTCCTCATGTAACAAGTGAACAGAGAATGTGCTCTAAAATCATTGTTATAAAATTTGGAGGAAATGGGAAAAGATAGAAATTATTTTCACTTCCTCATGTAACAAGTGAACAGAGAAAGTGCTAGTTTGTTTTATATGTTCTCCCCCCCCCCCCCCCAATGAGGTGTGTTTATATATATGTATTTATATGTATTCGGTTTATTTGTGATTTTTGCAGCAATAATGGGTTTTCCACAAATAGAGCCCAAAGCACTAGTAATATATATGATTTTGTCTAGATTTTAAAAGCGAATTCATTAGAAAAGAAAAAAAATGAGTAGTGTTAATTATTTTTTTTACAAGAATTCATGAACTAGCCAAATAAGAATTTACGAAATTGGTATTTTTTTTGTTTTTATTAAATATGAATAGAATTAAAATGTTCGAAAAAGAAATTCGAACAAATATGCATATATATATATGTATAATATTCATTCTTTTATTCGGAAGATTTTTATTCTAAAAAATTCTGTCTACATGTTTAGTTTTGTTCTAAATCTATTTTTAATTGCAACCATATATTTTTGTTTTTTGTTTTTCTTAATTTTTGCTTTTTCTTTACCTGTACCTGTTTTTCTCCTTTAGTTTATATATGCGTCTATAGTGTGCGTTTTCCTTTTCTCCTTAGATAAATGCAATAAAAAAGTGAACATATAATTAATGGAATAATTCTTTTTGACAACTCTGAAGTGATTTTCTATTTAAAACTAAAAAAAAAAAAAAAAAAAGAATTAAAAAAAAAAAAAAGATTTAAAAAAAAAAAAAAAGATTAAAAAAAAAAAAAAATGCAGAACATATCTATTTTTACACAAATAATTGCAAATAAAAGCTTTTATAAAATAAATAAATTGCTCATGTCCAAATAAATAACAATAACACATTTACAACTCTTTTGTTTCTCTTAATATAAAAACAATAAAAATAACTATGTTACGTTTTATGCATCTTTGTGAATTATAATTTGTTTTTTTCCCCATTTTTGTGCAGTACAGTTCCTTATTTTTAAAGACATTTTTAAAAACATTTTTTTTGTAACAGTTTAAATCTTACACATCAGTTGTTTTTAATTTCTTCTTTTCTCAAAATGTGTTGCTGTCTGTGCACTTTTTTCCTCATTCTCTTAATTGCACTTTTTATTGTGCTGTACTTAAATAATATTATAAGATTTTAGCTTTAGACAATGGCAGAAGAGACACCTCCATTTAACAAAAATGAAGATGAAGATTATAATGAGCACACTCCAAGTTGCTCATAATGATGGGTTCCACAAAGATGGGTAGCCCATCTAGGATGCACTTTTTTGAAAATTATAAAAAAAAAAGAATAGAAAATGTGTCAAAATTTCTTTTAATCCAATAACAAAAGGGTTATAAGCTTATATTCAAATAAAGAGAAATCATTAGTTAGTTATTTCGCTAGGGTTTCACTTGTTCAAAGCGATATAGTGACCTTCGTTTTATATTATTTAGTGTAACTAACTATGTTGTGCATTTTATCTGACCTAATATTATGTATTGGGAATAACGAGTCTTGAATGAAGAAATGGAACATTTTTTTTTGTCATTTATTATACAGGATGATACCAAACCATTTTATTAATAATGCCTTTTAATTTTTTCCACCAAATTATTCTTTTTCATTTCATTTCTTTTTATTATATTTCTTTCTTATCAACTTCATTTTTTGTATGTTTTGTTTGGTTTATTTATGCTTTTAGCCCTTTTTTTAAGTTTTTCCATCTTTTTTTCTTTCATCTTATTAAATGTTTTTTTTGAATTATTACAATCTTTTTTTTTTAATTTTGTCATTTCTTTAACTTGTTTTTTTACACTGAAACTGCTGTTAAGTTGTTTGATCTCTCTAAAACAAATTACCTGTACAATACTTAAATGTAGAAAACATGTGAAACTTAAAAATTTTGAAATTTTGAAATTTTGAAACTTTGAAATCTTGAAACTTTGAAACTCTAAAATTTTGAAACTCTGAAACTTTATTTTTATTTCTACCTTCCGAAATTAGCATCAGTGAGGTATTTTTGAACTTAAGTCGATGTTTCAAAAATAAAAAACTGGAAAAAAAAAAATAAGTTGAAAATGAATCAACAAATTGATCTACATCTATGAAAAAGATGTAACAGAACAAAATATGATAAACATGATAAACATGACAAACATGGTCAACGTCATTAACATTAGCAGCATAACAATTACATATATATATGTTTCTTTACATTTATTTGATTTCTCTGTTATTTTAGTTTTTTTTTTTTTTTGTGGGAGGTCGGAAAAAAAAAAAATGATTATAAAAATGATATAATCGCATAATGAACAAAAAAAAACTAATCCTCAAAATTTCCTTTCACAATTTCTGTTGTACATGTCAAAACGTATTTTGAAAAAAAAAATAAATAAAATAAAATAAAAAAGGAAAATAATATTTAGGAATAGCTTACTCCTTATTTTTTGCGCTTCAGACTTTTTAAAAAACAGGAATAAACAATGCTTGACTAAAAAAAAAAAAAAAAAAGTGTCTGTCTCGGTCTATTTAAATTTCGTATTTTTGAAAAAATGAAATGCAGCCGAAAAAGATTCCCTGCCAAAATGTTTTGAAAAGTGCAAAATCTTTATGTCGTATTTTTGTTTTGAAACAAAGAAGAGAATTTCATTTGACAATCTTACAAGGGAAGTTGCAATAAAGAATCATAAAATTAATAACTAAACAATATATTGTTAATCAGAAATATTACTTATAAAGTGGAAAGAGAAAAAAGGAAATAAAAGGAGAGAAAAAAAGTAGCAAAAAAAAAAAAATAAAAAAGAGAAAATCATAGACGCAGATCAATAATGAATAACATTTTTGAAAGAAAACCAAAAAATAGAAGAAACAAAAACGTAATTGTAAGAAGAAAGGGTAATGCTTCATATGGTCAACTGGAAGAGAAACCAAATGGAAAGTATAAACAACTTTTGGATTATTACAGAAATGAAAAGAAAACGAATAAATTTATTGACAAGAGAAAAAATAAAGGTTTGAGTAAAAAATTAAGAAGAAAGAACCTATTTAACCTGAGTGAAGAAAACCATGATGTACTTCTTGATCAACATCTTGATAATGACGAAGATCCATACAACGGCAGAACATATGGTGGAGATGTAGAAGAAGATGAAATGTTTATACGAGATGCACAAAACCGGAAGGAAATGAAAAAGATTAATATGATTGAAAAAAGACTAGAAAGAAGAAGATTATCAGAAATAAAAAAAAGTGAAGTAGAAGAAAAGTTGACAATCGTTGATAAACATTATGATCTCATACTAAAAAATGTGTTGGGGCCTAATAATAAAGAAACTATTAAAAGAAACGGTTCAGAAGTCCTTAGAAAACAAAAAGGAAAAAATTTAATATTGAGTGAAGATGGTGAGAAAAAGGAAATCTCAGAAAAGAATGAGTCTGAGAAAGGAAAAATCCTCAAAATGGAAAAAGCAAAAGGAGAGAAAAGGATAAGAGAAAATATAGTAACAAATGAAGAAAATGAAGAGTCATATCAAAACAAGCAAGAAAGGGAAAAAAAAAGGAAAGTAAAAGGAAAAAAACAGAATGAACAAAAGAAAGAAACACAACAAGAAGAAAAAATACAGAAACAAGAAGAAAAGAAGAAACATATGACAGAAAAGGATAATACGTTAGAAATGAGAGATCATGTAACGTTGAATGAAGAAAGAGAAAAAGAAGAAGATGAAGTAGAAGTAGAAAAAGAAAAGGAAAAGGAAGAACATATGGCGGAAAAAACTATTATGGCTGATTTTTTTTCCGAAGAAAGCGACGATGAAATGATGAATGTATTATTGAAAAGTAGAAGAAAGAAACAGGAAGAAAACATATTTTCTCGTGAAGAGATAGAACACATTGTAAACAATTTTTCTGTTGCTGAAAGTAAACAATTGTACCATTGTTTTATTAATGACGAAGAAGAAGAGAAATGCAAAGTACCTTTTTTTCTTTGCAGTGATATTAATAAAGAGTATGAATTACAAGATATAATAAATTTATTGAATCGTCACAAATTATCTTCTCAAAAAAAAGTGTTATATAGAATTTATTATTTGAATAATTTTCGAGAATCTGGAAAAAAGAGAGGTGTTTTTCATATATCCTTTTTTCTATCATTAGTGGATTATTTTATCTTAAAGATATATGAGTTTTTAAAAAAAAACAGAAGAGTATCTGATTTGATTGAAAATTATAAAGATGTTCTGTTACACTTTTCTTGTGAAATGAAAAGAGAGTTACATTTATATATTTCTTTTTTACTGTCATTAATGTACTGTAAATTAAATGGAAAAATAAAAATAAATGAATTTTTTCAAAAAAGAAAATCCAAATTAAGTAACTTTATTAGAGAAAATAAAGGAGACCGCGAAAAAGAATATGATGTTGTTTTTTATAAACGTATAATAAATAGTATCGATTTTTATAATCGGATTATTCATAAATGTGCGGAAAATAAAAAAATTGGAAAAATTCATTTTGCTATTATGCTTTTTACTTTAACAATATATCCTATGAAAGAAGACTATTCATATATAAATAATGATGAAAAAGAAAATGTAGAATGTAGCGAAATGAAAAAAAACTATTTATTTGAAATTAATAAACAAAATATAAAAAATGAGAAATTATTAAGTAAAGTTTCAAATATTGAAGATGTTTCTTATTTAAAAGTGGAAAAAGAACATCATTTTATTTCTTATATTATAGAATTAACGGAACTCATTTTTTTCGAATTTTTTTATACAAATAATGCGATTTTAGTACATAAAAATATAGACGAAAGCTTTTGTCATGTTTTGAAAAGTGATACTTATGCTAATAAAGATACACTAGTTACGTATATTAATCAGATTCGTCAATCGTTTTCGTATAGTTTTTTTGATGTTTTGGAAGAAAAGAAAGGGAAAACAGAAATGAAAAGAAGTGAAAAAAAAAGAGAAGAAGGAAAAGAAGAAGGAAAAGAAGAAGGAAAAGAAGAAGGAAAAGAAGAAGGAAAAGAAGAAGGAAAAGAAGAAGGAAAAGAAGAAGGAAAAGAAGAAGAAGAGAAAAAGAAAACAATAAATCATATGAGTATGTTTTCAAATAAAAAAGAGTTAAAACTTTCTATTGTTTTACTAAACTTATACAACCTTATAATAGAAAATACGGGAAAAATAAGTCCTAGTTTTTTTTATTTATCATTTAAGATACTAAACACACTCTTGCGATCGATCATTACTAATAAACAAGAATGGAATGATATGGAGAATGAAAGATATGAAAAAGAGGTATATATAGATATAGAAGTACAGAAAGAGAAAAAGGAAGATGTAAATATGGAAAAAGGGAAAGAGAAAGAGGTAGATATGGAAAATGAGAAAGAGAAAGTGGTAGATATGGAAAAAGAGAAAGATAAAGAGATAAATGAAATGAAGAAAGGTGTGGAGAAAGAGAATGAGAATGAGAAAGAGGTAGAATTGAAGGTGGTAAAAGAAAAGGAAGAAATAAAAAAAGAAAGAAGTAAAGAAAAAGAAAAATATGAAAGGAATGAATGTGCTCTTTTCCAAACTTCTTTTTCCATATTAAATATCGTTATGTCTTTTTTAAAAATGTACATAAAAAAACAAGTGAATGTTTACATAATAGTAAATCATATAATTATTCCGAGTATAAATTATTTATATATAAATTTTTTTCAATATGTTATAAATTATGATATAGAAATAAATTATAAATGGTTAATAAACGAAATGGAAGAAATATCTATTGAAGAAGATATTACAAAAAAACATTTTTTTCTCATTTCACAAAATAGTGAAAAATATTTTATATTACTGTGGTATGTATATAAATTAATTATGTATTCACAATCATATGAAATAAAACCAGTAATAAATAGAAACATTTGTGAAGATTCTATTCCTTTGTTTGCTCCCAAATATGCAAATAATCAGAACCCTAAAGATATCTTATATATGTACAATAGTAAGCCGGAGTTTGTCGAGTTGAAATCGCTGAAAAGAAAACTTCGACAAGAGAAGAAGCTGGCATATATCGAGGTAAATATATTTGATGTTATAAGAAAAGTTGTAATTTTTCATGTATTTGTGTTTCGGGTGAACTTAATTTGTCCCTTACCTTTTGTTTCGCTCTTTATTTTTTGTTTCACTCTTTATTTTTTTTTGTTTTGTTTTTTAACTTTTTAAAATATAGTTTAACATTTTTGTGTCTTTTTATTTTTTAATTGCAGCTAAAAAAAGAGAATAATTTCTTGAAAGGACTCAAAATAAAAGAAGAGACAGAAAGAAGGAGAAGAAATGAAGAGAGATATAAAAGAGTAAAAGAGATGGCAATAAGAGATGCTGCCGAATATCGTAAAATGAAAACTACATGTTAAACAAAGATTATATGCTAAAGAAAGAATATGTACTAAAAAGTATAATGTAATACTTTAGTAAAAAAAAAAAAAAAAGCAGCAAAAATAATAATAATCCAATAAATACGAAATTTCAGTTGTGCTTCATTCTAAAGTGATCTGTAAACAGTTTTGATCATTCATTGGACACAGATATTGATATCACTACCTATATCTTTGTATTTTGTTTTCCCTGATTTTATCGCTTAAAAGTTCTTATATGTATTTTTTTTTTCTTTTTTTTGTGTATTGCTTATTAATTTTATAGCTATGTTTACTACCATATATATATAAATATATATATATATATATATATATATATACATTTTTTTAAACCTATGTATTTTCTTTATTTTTTTTTTTCTTTTTTTCATTTGTTTCTATTTATTTTACACTGTAATCAGTGCTTGAATGAAAACAAACCTCTTTTGTTAAAAACACAGATTCATCTTGTTCTTTGAATATATATTATAAATGAAATGTTACTTATGAAGTGTTGTCAACGTTTATATTATTAAGTTCAGTATCGGAAGGAGGAAAACAAAGAAAAGCAAAATATAATTTAAAGAGAAACGATTGTAAAAATAAAAAAAATTAATTCAAATAAACTGTGTAAATATTATTAAATAGTATCATATATAATAAAGAATATAAAGGCTATTAAGTTTTTTATGTATGGTGCTATGAAACACACAAATATATATATAAATTATACATTAAAAATGTTAATGAAAAGAAAAAAAATATTGGAAAATAAACCACACCATAATTGTTTTAACTACAACGCATACTCATATATTACTTTTTTTTATTTTTTTCTTTCTAATTCGTTTTTATTTTTATTGTTGTCTTTCGTTTATTTTAAGTACATCTTCTAATTCCAACCCACACCATTCATATGCCTTTACATAAAAATCTGTATTATAATCCTTTTCATTCAGTTTACTTTGCGCTGCAACATATTCATGTAAATCTGCAACTGTTGTTCTTGTTTTCATAATATATCCTATATTTTCTTTAATGTCATTTTCAATATCTTTTGTTGTGGTATGGATAAAATCTCTCCAACCATTACGGACACTCAATCCAAGATGCTCTCGTTCTTGTTTCTTCGGTAGCATATTATACATGTAAGTTTCAGTACACCCTGTAAATAGAAAAAGTCAACAAAGAGAATTAAAGTGAAGTGATGTGACTGAAAACAAAAAAAGAATATATGAAAATATTTAAACGACCACGAGATCAGATATAGTGATATTATAAAATAATAAAAAAAATTACAGGTATATATATAACAATTATGTAAAAGAGAAAAAAACAATCATACCTATGATTCTTTCACACGATTCTAATTCATCGCTCATTTGTTTCCAAAGAGTATGACAAGAACATTTATTTAGTTCTTCTTCCGTCGTAATATTTTTAAAATGTTCTTCTTCAGATACATTATTTTCATTCCATTCTTGATGAATAAAATAATCACAAATATCGTAATGGATGTTTAAACACATATATTTAAAAGAACAAAGTAATAAATAACATTGTCTTGGAAATATATCTAAATCACTTAAAATAACGTATAAAAATTTGGGCCATTTCTGATTCATATTTTCTATCTGTTTTTCACTTGTGTCTTTTTTATAATTTTTTATTTCTTCACTTTCATCGAAATGCTTCATACTTATATTTTCTTCTTTTTCTGTTTCATTCAGAAGAGCAGCATATATTTGATTAAAACTTGAAAAAAAATTGGTAGTATATTTATCTGTTGCAAATCTTCTCATCTGTTCTTCTATGTCGCTTTCTGCTTTGTTCATTCTGTTTTCTCCATTTTTTCCATTTTCTCCATTTTTTCCACTTCCTCCATTTTCTCCATTTTCTCCATTTTTTCCACTTTCTCCATTTTTTCCACTTTCTCTATTTTCTTCATTTTCTTCATTTTTTCCATTTTCTTCATTTTCTTTATCTTCTCTATTTTCTCCGTTTACTCCATTTTCTTTTTTCTGTACTTCCTTATTATCCTCTTTCGTTTCTTTACAATATTGCGCTTTTTCAAAAACGTTAACTTTCTTCATTGTTCTTTTTTTCTGTTTTGCGTTTTCTATTTTTTCAAGAACGTTTTTTTGGAGATTCGATTGTTCTATTATGGATTTGTTATTGTTTGAGAGTGCTGATGAAAATGAATGCACTTCTTTTTTTTGATCCATTAGTTTTTCATGATGAGAAAATGCTTCTAAAATAATTCTTGGGAGAAAGGCACATAATATATGATATGTTGATTTGGTCGTTAATAAGGGATGTGCCCAAATAGCTCTTATGTGTAATTCAAAAGTATTTACATATTCAATAAAACAACCACATATGATTTTAGAAATTCGTATTTTGTTTTTTCCTTTTTTCTTAGTAATAAAAGAGGTACTGTTCAAAGTTATCATTAATCCTGAAACATCTTTTAAATGTATTTCATCATAACTTTGTTTTACACTTTTTAATAAATTTTTATTTAATTGTAGTAGATCAAATGGCAGATCTCTATTTCTTATATTTTTTTTTTTATTTATATTATTAATCACATAACTCCAATTCATTAACATTTTTTCAAAAAGATAATCTCTATTTCTGTAAGCATTTGCATATTTAAAAAAAACGGAAACTACTACTTAAAATTTCATCGATTTCATTTTCTTTTTTTTTTATATTGTCTATTGTTTCTTGCATTTTTTTATATTTTATATCTTCATTTTCAATTTCTTTAAAAGTGTAGTAATTGTGCTCTTCTGTATTATCGCTGATTAAATCATTTATTGTTTCTTTTATTTGTTCAATATTGAAGGGGGTCATATGAGATTCATTCCACTGATGAATATAGTTACTGTGTTCATGTTCATCATTCTTTTTCTCACATTCTTTTTCATTATTATCTTCTTTTCATTATTATCTTCTTTTCATTATTTTTCTTTTCATT
>LSRZ01000172.1:17666-27965 GCA_001625125.1 Haemoproteus tartakovskyi | reverse complement strand
AAAACAAATACCAAATTAAAATAATGTAAATGGATCAAACGTTTAACATCAATATAAATAACACATCATCCCTAATCATAAGAAATATATAAAAAGTATTTTATCAAATTTTAGAAAAGAAATATTAAAGAAAATTGTAGAAGATAATAAATGATACACATATATATATATATATATGTATATATTTTTATAATAATTCAAAAATGTAAAAATAAAGAAATTTATGTAAAATAACTTTTTTAATTGAATAATTAGAAGATAGTTTGGAAGTTATCAAAAAAAAATAAATAAATAAATAAAATAAATAAATAAAATATATAAATAAAATATATAAATAAAATATATAAATAAACAAAATAAACAAAATAAACAAAATAAACAACTTTCTATATTTTAGAAAGAGAGTTCTATGTTCTATATAAGAAAAACACATATATAAATCTATAATTGAACATTTATAAAAAAAATTAAGATCAGTATGGATAATTCATATAGCGCTTACTAATAAAAGGTGCAGCAGTTCTTCAATAAAGTGCATGAAAAAGCGAGCCCCAATTCAAAAATTATCGAAAAAAGAATTTTGAACTTTGTTTTGACATTATCTGAGTGTCACAAAATAACAAAAGAAAGGTTTGTGTATAAGAATTGGACAAGAGTGACAAAAAAATAAAAAATAAAATAATAATAAAATAAAATAAAATAAATAATATAACATATTAAAATATCTAAAATCAAAAATTAAATTTTTATAGAAAATCTTCGTTTGTAAACAAATCAAATGAAAGGATGTTATAAAACATATGATGGAAGAAACTACCAACAACATAAATAGGAGTAAGTTTTCAACTAATCGAAATACAAGTAAAAAATATAAAATGCATAGTAATAAAAATAAGAATGTTATGTTTTCTAACGTAAATAAAAAAGGTAATGAGAATGAAAACTTACGGATACAACCATCTACAAAAAATACTTTTATTAAATTGAACAAAACAAAAGATAATATATACAAGCAAAATGTTGAAGTAAATAATTCTAAAAATAAAACATCTATTGACTTAGCATATAATTTGGATGATCAACAGAAAAAAGAAATCTTGGAAATGAGAAAAGAAAAAGAAAAAAACAACATTTTTGAACAAATAGTGAGTAAAGAGTCTTTGAGTGGTAAATTAAAAAAAACTTCTGCTGACTTGGAGAAACACAATTCTCTAAACATGTTGCAACGTGAAAACAGTTTTCAAAAATTCGAAAAAGAAAAAGATTGTAGAAAAAAGGAAAAAAATGAAATAGAACAAGAAGGAAACAAGAAACATAAAAACAAAGAAGGAAATATAAATGAAAAAAATAAAGCTAAAAGAGACGAAAAAAAAGAAGAAAAAGTAAAACAAACAGAAGAAATAGAAGAAATAGAAAAAAGAGCAGAAGAAGAAAAAAAAAATGGAGATATAAAATATTTATCAATAGAACGTTTAAAATTTATGAAAAAATTTGATACAAATAAGTCCAGAGAAGTTTCTGTAGATTTGACAAATGTAGTGGAAGAAACAAATACAATAAATGAAAATACAGATGACGACAATAAAAATAGATATACCGACGACGAAAATAAAAGTGCAAATAAAGAAAATGTAAATTATGATCAGCAAATGTTACAAAGTACCATTGCAGAAATTTTAAATGAACTTAACGAAACCTATAACTTAGAAGAAATAGATATCATTTCAAGTGATGAAACATGGGACCGAAATTTTAGTGGCTCAGAAAATACAACATATGAAAAAAACGAGCGAGAATTCACAAAAACAAATTTAGCAGATGTATATAATGAAGCATGTACACTTGATGTTGCTGAAATTATGAGTATTATTAGTAGAAACATAAAAGAGCCTTATCTTGCAAAAAAAAACACTAGAACAAGTGAAAAGGGAAAACAAGTAGAAGAAGAGGTAAAAAAAGAAACAAAACAAAAAGAACAAACAGAACAAAAAGAACAAAAAGAAAAAAAAAAAATATGGAATATGGAGAAAGTGTAAAAATAAAAAACAAAACAGAAAATAAAGAAACAAAAGACTTTTCAGGAAACGACACAAAAGTCGAAAAACAAGAAGAAGAAGAAGAAGAAAAAGAAAAAAATAACATAACAAAAGAAAAAAAGGAAAAACAGAAAAATGGTTACATTCAAGAAGATGACATGAATAATACAAATGATACAATAAACACGTATTCTGAACTAGTGCTCAGCAGCTGCAACTTCTTTATAAATGTAAAAAATCCATATGAACATGACATAAACTTATTAAAGAAACACTGCCTGGTTATATTTGAATTATTATGGATTAAACCGGAAAGGTGGTCCTTATTGAATGTTTCTACTTTTGCAGGTCCAATGATGAATCTTCATTACCACCTTTATAAAATATTACTTCAAAATAATCATATATACATGTATTTTGCTATATTTAAAAGATTTATTACTACTTGTTATACGTATTTCAATTTATTGAACATCGAAATGGAAATACCAATAGAAAATAAGGTAACACAAACTCCTACCGCGAACAACTGCAATACGGATATGTTAAATTCTAAACTACAATTTGTATTTAATAAAATAATGGAACAAGTGAATACTCGAAATGAAGTGGGCTATTCTTTTACTAAAAATATTTTCAATTATAATAACAGTTTTTTAATGAATAACAATAATAAAACTCACAAAACAGAAACAGGTCCGTTGGAAAAAAAAGACCCCGTACATTACTCTTACACATGTCACAACAATTATACATGTTGTAACTATGACGAGAAAGAAATGTTGAAGGGAGAACAAGTATTAAAGCATCTACAAACACATAAATGTCCTGTGAAACATAAATGGAGTGCAAAAGAGATAAATGACAAAATAGACTATTTTTGCAATCGTTCAACACCAATATTTCAAAGGGAAATATATCCCCGTTGTAATATTTACGATTTTTTGAAATTGACACCGTCACAATTAAAATCAAAACTACATTTATTTGTAGACACCCACTCCTCAGCTGTTATTAATACATTAGACCACTGGAAACAGTTCTGGTTAAACAAAGATAAGCTAAGTAGTCTTGTGGAAACATTCACTACCAAACACATTGTTAAAACGAATAATTGCAATGAAGAAAAAATGAAAAACTTTGTACAAATCTTTATAGAAGCTTTTTCACAAAAAGAATCAGAACAAAATCAAGAAATGAAAAATCACACTTTAAAAACAGATAATATTTTATATGAAAAAAATATCTCCAGAACACTTCCCCTTAATAAATATCATTTGCAAGATCCCGTAGAAGTTATAAATTTAAATGATTCTACCAATTCGTCTTTGGGACAATCGAATACAAAAAATACAACGGATAAAACGGTTCAAATGGGAAAACAGTTTCCTCAGTTTTGTTGTAAACAAGGAAGTTGTAATCAAAGAAATTGGAATGAACACGTAAACAACATAAAAAGTTCTTACAATAACAAAAGCCATTGTTCTTGTGCAAAGAGGGATGGTAATAAGAATAGTGATGAGGGTTCTAGTAATGCTTACAAAGAAGAATGTCCTGGCGATCGCAAAATAGAATGGGGAAAATGTAATTTGATAAATGACAACAATGATGTAAAAAAAAAACAGTTTTACACTCTTTTTTTTGAGCAGTTAAATAATATAGTATATAAATTAAACGAGCTGTATGAATTATTTGAGTTGTGTAAATGTGTTAACACAGACACAGAAGTACGTGAGGACCAACAATTGACAAGCAAAAAAGTAAAGTTAGAAGAAGAAAAAAAAATAGAAGAAGAAAAGGAGAAACAGAAAGAACCGAATTCATTAACAAAAACAGTTGCAAGTAAACTTACAGAAGAGCCAAAAGAAAAAGAAGGAAAAAAACAAAAAGAAGAGAAAAATCACATAGAAATAGAGGAAAATGAGATCGAAAAAAAGAAAAATGAGACGGAAATAAATACAAATGTAAAAATAACAAATTTTTCGAAGATAGAACTTGAGCTAATGAAAGTACCAAAAATAGAATCGAAACAAGTGATGCAAAAACAAAAAGAAAATGAGAAAAAAGAACATCAAACAGAGAGCGCACAAAAATCAAAAGAAGTTATTTTTATCGATGATCAAAAAGACCAAAAATACAATGAAGGAGAAAAAGAAAAAGAAAAGGGAAAGGGAAAGAGAAGGGGAAAAGGAAAAGAAAAAGAAAAAGAAAAAGGAAAAGGAAAAAATAATTCAGATGAAGAATGCATACTAGAACTTGTCAGAAACATTTGTTCTTGCTGTTTAGGGATTCAGTATATTTATAGTGGAAGAAAAAAAAAAAATCACATAACAAATTCTACAGAAAAACAAAACCAAAGTGTGGATCAAGAAGAAGAGAAAATATGGAATCATGCGTCAACACAGATGCCAGCTTGTATTGAAGAGAGTGACTTTTTCTGTGTATGCTCTAACAAATATCGCTGTGATAATTGGCGTATTATAAAAATATTAGAGAAATATAAATTAAAATGGGATAATAAACACAAAATAAAAATTGAAAATGGATTCAACAGAATATATCCGATCAAATATGTCTTGCGCACAAACAAACATCAAAAGAATGATAGAAATATAAAAATCATTTCTTGCAGCAAGTTGATAACAAATGATCAATTGGTAAATCAGAACAGTATTAACCAAGAAAATAAAGAAAAACCCATAAACAGCAATAATACAGAAAATCAAAATACTAAGAATGAGAAAGATTGTGCCGATAAAAAAAAACTAGATATGCATAACAAGAATGATAAAGATCAAGTTGGAGCAAAGAGAATTTGTTCTCAATTCAAAAGCGCACCTAATAAAATAAAGAAGCAGCCTAATGATAGCCACAATACGGATACATCAGTACATGAAGAAACTGAGGTAAATGAAGAAAAAACAGAAAATGAAGAAAAAATAGAAAATGTAGAAAAAACAGAAAATGTAGAAAAAACAGAAAATGTAAAAAAAACAGAAAATGTAGAAAAAACAGAAAATGTAAAAAAAACAGAAAATGTAAAAAAAACAGAAAATGTAGAAAAAACAGAAAATGTAGAAAAAACAGAAAATGTAGAAAAAACAGAAAATGTAGAAAAAACAGAAAATGAAGAAAAAGCAGAAGAAACAAATCAGGAAGAAATAACAAATACAACAGAAAAACGATCTACAAAAAAACGTTTATCAGATGGAAAAAAGCCTCGAGCAAGAAAAAATGATAGATTTACGGAAGAAGATAAAATATTATACAAAAATTTGTTTGGACCTACTGGTGTTGCAGGAGTATATTTTGAAAAGAGCAGAAGCAGTTGGACAGCTCAATACAAAGTAGGAGGAGGAAAGAGAAAAGCAAAAAGATTTCTCGTTACAAAAAGCATGAGTATTGAAGAAATTGAAAATGTAAAACAGGAATGTATTGCATACAGAAAAAAAATGGAGAAGGAATATCGTAAGGACAGCCATGCGACATATAAAAAACATGTAACGATTTCAAATATTGTGGACAAATTGGATGAATCGGTTAAATCGGCTAAATCGACGGAATCGATGGAATCGATCGTATCACCCCAATCACCGAATATCTCTAAAAATATGAGTTCAGCCAGTTTGGCAACATCTTCTAATATGTCCCGTTTTCCCGATCTCCCCGATGTTTCAAATGGTTCCACTTCCCCCAATCTCTATACTGTCTCCGATTTGACCGATTCTTCATCTTCATATTTGACAAATGCATTTAGCAATATTTCTTTTTCTGGTTATAATAGCTCGATCGATTCTGTTTCTCCAACACCCACAGCTGCTGACATTTGTACCAATGCCCCCAATGCCAAGAATTCCAAAAAAGTGCCGTGTTCACCGAGAAAAAAAAGGAAAACGATATAATTCATCGAATATGTGATGAGAAAAAAAAAAAAATGATCAACCTCAACTTACCTTAGATGCAAAATCACATGTGTACATATACTTAATTTATGAACGTGTGACACAGTTATGAATTATTTTTCTTTGATGGGCACATTTGTATTCATTCATGATGTAATAACTATATACGAAATAATAAATAAAAAATTGAAAAATAAAATATGCTTAAAATTTATCACACATAAATTTCGGCTGGTTCATGATAAAGAAGCACAGCTGTTAGTTTAATTCTGTGCTTATTTTCATTTATTTTTATTTCGTTGTTTCTTTTTGTATATATGTCATAATTTTAATATAACCAATATTTATATTTTGTGAAAATGTTTTATTCGCTCTGTATATGGGCAACGGTTTTGTTACATTGAAACATTTGTTTCTCATTTGCACTTTGCAGTTTATATTTTACATTTTACAGTTTACAGTTTACAGTTCACAGAGATATTTCACATATTTAAAAATCTTAATTCTTTACATGTGAAAAATTACAGCTATAGAGACGAATTCTAAGATTTGAAAAATGGCAAGTTCTGTATGTGCTTGTCCTTTTTTGTTTCTTAAAGGGACCTCTTTTCTTTCACATATTTTTTTTTTTCATGACACTTTTAATTCTTTAATGAAAATGTTTTTCCTTTACTTTTCCTTTTTTGTTCATGTTTTTTATGTTGTTACTTTTTTTTTCTTTTCCTGAATCATAAAATAAAAACTTAAGTGAATTTAATATATATATTTCAACGCCACTGAACAAATAAACAAATGAACACTTTTTCTTTCATACTCTTCGAAAAGAATAATATATTTATTACGTAATTGAAACAACACTAAAATTTTAAAATGATCTTATGTAGAATCATAAAAGTACAATGACTACACTAAATTCAGTGCCTTTTCATTTATTCAATCATCTGTCCATATCCATAACGATATACTTACAAAAATGTAACCAACATTATTCCACGCTGTAACAGAACTAACATAATGATACAACACAAATAATTATAACTACTGAAACCGAATTATAACTACTGAAACCGAATTATAACTAATGAAACCGAATTATAACTAATGAAACCGAATTATAACCACTGAAACCGAATTATAACTAAAGAAACTGAATTATAAATGATGAAACCAAATCATAACTAGTTAAGAACACTCTGCTATTTTTTTCTTTGTTCTTCTTTTGTTACATTATAAGATCAAAAACGAACGGTTACATTTCCGTAAAAATATGTGCTTTTCTATTTATGTTTCTGTTTTTGTTTTTGTTTTGTGTGTTCTTTTGGAAGCACGTCACTTTTTTAAACCTAGAACCACAAAAATGAAACACAAAAGCTCAAACGTTTAGTTTAAAAAAAAAAAAAAAAAAACAAAAAAAAAAATAAAATAAAATGTAGAAAATAAAAAAAGAAAAAAAACATATTTCTAATTGAAACATTCAAAAACAAACAACTTCAGTTTCTAACGCTTATATGAAAAACACGAGATAAAAAATTAATTAATAATACGTATATACAAACATAAATATAAACATCTAGCAAATCCTAAATTAGAGAGGTATAATAAAACGTATACAAAAGGCAATGAGTACAAATAAAAACGGTGCTCTTCTTGTTGCTTCAACCATTTCTTTAAATATAAAGAACTTCTAAATAATGATCCACAGTGTTAAAAATATACAAGCGCTTCCAATAAGCACCTTCTCATTGTATAGATCTATATGTTTTTTTTATATATGCACCTACATTTTATATAGTTATAAAACAACACAAGTCTTTTTAACATCCAAGTTTTCAAGGAATAATAAAATAAAATAAAAATAAAATAAAACGGGAACACACACACTAAAGCAAAATAAATATATAATATTATATAATATAATATCAGAAACATTTATACATAAGTTTTACTACATAAAAGAAATGAACATATGTAATAATATATTTCATACACACATGAAGTAAAGTCACAATCAGTTTTGAAATATCAAAACAAATAAAACATTTATATATATAATATATATGCAAATTTATACAGTTACGTAAAGAAAAAAACACGAACAATATAATATCACTTACGAATCCATATATATATATATATATATATATACGTATAAATTTTGTAACAATGAAAAATCGTTATCACACTAACTTTTTCAAAAGCAAATGTTCATAAAAAAACACATAGTAGAGAATCACTTGTATATAAATGTTTATATATATATATATATACATAAAGGTAAGAACATGTTTTACGGAAATCACAAAAACACTGAACTATCTATATTTATACTTACGAGAAAAAAATGTTTTTAAATATAAAAAAATATAAAAATAAAAACACACAACCGTAAAAATATATAATAAAACGGTAAAAAAACACATATAAACAAATTAATATAAATATAGTATGTAATACATATGTGCTACAACTTAAAATGAGAAAGTAAAGAAATAAATTGAAACACATACGAAGTAAATAAATAGTAAATCACTTTTTTTTTTTTTTTTAACGGTATTTAATTATTTGCTATAACGCAACAATATAAAAAAAAAAACCCCGACACAACATAAAAAATAACATAAAAAAAATATAAAAATCGAACTATGCACATATATGTATATGTATTTATGTATCTGTAAGATAACATACTTTATTCATCTACTATGTGACTTCAACAATTAGGATGTGGGATGCGGTATACAGGAAGCTACGGTTACCATTTATTGTAATTTTTTTGCTTTAGCTAAACCTATACGTTCTTGATCGTAATCAAAAACAGTAAAGTATTTACGCATAAATGGATCTCCTAAAATAATAGTTTCACCGCTAGTGTAAAAATCCAGAGGTAAAATATATATCATACATAAACTTTTGTCCACATCCAAAATTGGCTCTAAGTAATATTCCGGCTCTAAAGTATATTCATTATTCTTAGTGACAAACTTTAAAACTGGTAACTTCTCATTATCACAATCACTTACATAAAATGGTAAAAACGGTACTTTAATAACTCCTGCTTCTTCAAAAAATTTCTTTACAAAATTGGTAGGAGCTACAATAACACTTGTACCACTGTCAACAATAACTTCAACTTTGTCCATCACTGAATTTCCAAAAATAGCCTTCATACTAATTTGCCAATATAAATCATGTGTCAATGGCTCATAATGTATATCTCCTTCATAAAAAGCACTATCAATACCTCCAATTGTTAAATAACCAGTCTCCTTATCATGATTTGGTAAATAAAACGTAAATACTGCATCATTGATCTTCTGTTGTTTTTTTAATTCCACAATAAATGGATCCACAGAACCTACTGATAAATCTTTCCAACCCAATCCAATAATACCATCTGTTTTAGATGCAAAGTACACAGGTTCCAAAGATCCAGTATCTGTTACTTCAATAAATTTATAATTTAATGATAAATTTCCCAATGTTACTATATCATTGCTAAAATAACCTTGTACTTTTCCGGAACCATAAGATATCTGTACTCTTGTTCCATCTGGTACATATGTTTTCGATTTGCTAGAATCATATAAATTTTTAAATTTGCAACTAGTACTTACACATTTAATGCTTGGAACCCATAAATTTGCTGATCCAGTGTCAAATAAAAACAAAAATTTCTGGTGGTTATCTCCAACTTCTCCAGGACCATAATACATTATATTTGATACATCTGTCAATTCGATCACATCATTTTCATTTGCAAAATTTGTGTTTACTGATGTTCTTCTTAAAAAATGTTTCATATCTTGCAAATAATTGTGAATCTTTTCTACAACAACTGATTTCAAAATAGCTTCATGTGTTCTTACTATTCTAAAATTAACTGTGGTATAGTTTCCATCAACTTGAAACGGAAGTTCCTTATTCTGCATAAATACATCGTTTACCTTTTGCTTGTCAAAAATCAATAAGCAAATTAAAAATCCTACACAAAAGCAACAAACAATCCACAAAACTTTCATAAGTTTTCCACTCTTAAACATATTGGTATATCCTCGTGCCAAATCACTAAACCTGTTCCCACTTTTGGTATAAGCCGGAGTCACTGGCCCACTCAAACTGCTTTCTCCTTGCGCCATTTTGAATTAATAATGTTCAGTTTCTATTTAAAAAAAAAAAACTTAAACCAAAAAACTAAAAACTAAAAACTAAAAACTAACTAAAAACTAAAATATAAAAAATAAAATCACATAAATATGTACTGAAAAGGGTTTAAAAAATTGTTCAATGTTAAAAAATTTGGAACTATAAACCTTTTCTTTATATATATACATATAAGTATAAACTGCAATTCATTCCTTTGC
>LSRZ01000172.1:0-10710 GCA_001625125.1 Haemoproteus tartakovskyi | reverse complement strand
TATTATTATTATTATTATTATTATTATTATTATTATTATTATTATTATTATTATTATTATTATTATTATTATTATTATTATTATTATTATTATTATTATTATTATTATTATCATATAATCTTAATACAAACAATTATCTCTTTATACTGTTTCTATTTTGTACTTTATTATTTCTTAATCTATTTTTCCTATTTATTGCATCTACCTATAAAACCTATTTATAGGTAGAGTCGATTTGCAGATATAATGTGGAGGTAGATTAATCTTACAATATAAAATAAATAACAAAAATATAACTGTGTACCTCTGTATATATCTACATCTATATCTCTATATATATATACATACGTATTATGTGTATCCTAATGATTCCTGATTTAACTTTCAATTTTCTTATTCTATATTTGTGAGTGTAAAAACATTTTCAGCAGATTTTGGTTGTATAATTAACAACTCGTTACTTAACATATCATAATCTACATTCGTGTTCTCTATGTATCTTCAGAAAACTGGTACTATGCCCATATAAACATATGTATATAGATTGTATATGAGCATAGTCCAAAAAAACAAAAAAAAAATAATAACAATAACAAAAACAAAAAAAAAAAAGTACAAAAACCCAAAAAACTAAAAAGAAAAAATAAAATAAAACATAAAATATAGGTAACCATAGAAACAAAAAAAAGTAGGTAAGTGCAAGTAGAGATGCACATAAATAGACAAAACGCAATGTAAGATAACAAGAAAAAGAAAAGTAAAAGAGAAACGTGAAGAAAAGAAGAGAAAGAAAAAAAAGAAATACCTACTAGAAGTAACATTTAATCTCTTCATTAAGTTAAAAAGAAAACTTTACTCTTTAACACAACAGTTAAAATTAATAAATACTATTCATATTCATATCTATATTAGGTTCGGTAGGAAATGTATTATTTCATTTTTATAAAATGCCGTTACCACAAAATTTAAAAAAAAATAAATCAAGTTTTGAAGGCTCCAATGCTTCAAAAAACGGATTCAAAACAACCAGTACCCAAAAATCCAAAGAAATGAAAAGATCATTAACAAAAGATGAAAGTTTGAAGCGCCCCAAAAGCTTTTTGTTTCGTAAGAGTAGAAGTAGTTCTTCTGCAGATAGCAAAGGAAGCAGTAAAAAGTCAAAAGAAATAAACGTGACTAAACAAGAGGAAAAACCGTTACCTTTGGAAATACTAAAAGATTCACAAACAAAACCCGCAGTGCATCTGAAGTATAACTCTATGGGTAAAAAGGGAACAGTTGACGATGTAGTCAAACAGTTTACAGTATATAAAAACGGAATGTTACATAAAATGAATAATTTAAAATATACAAAGAAGTTTGGGAATCCTTCTGCTGATGGACCGAATAAATTTACTACTGCTAAAACAAAAGCAAAACTTTTTCCTTTTAACAAAACAACACCAAAATCGTCACCATCACAAGCAAACGTACAAGAAGAAAATCAACAATTATCAGTAGAAAAATCTAGTACACTCCCCAAAATTGTACCAACATTGGTGAAAACTTTGAACACAGCTACTTTTGAAACAATAGGTGTTTCCACAGAAAAAATAGGCAATTATTTACAACCTAGAGAAAAAAAAAGCAGTTATGAAGAAATCTACGAACTTAGCAATTCCGTTTGCTCAAACGATGAAAAAATATTATTAGATAGTCCTTTTGCAAATGCAACAGACATAGATAACCCGTCCAATGAAATCTGTGATTCCAATGTAGAGGTAGCAAATGCAGTCGAAGAAGATGAAGAAGAAGAAGAAGAAGAAGAAGAAGAGACAGAAGAAAAAGAATTCGAATTAGAATTAGAAACGCAACCAGGAAATGAAAAAGCAGAAGCAGAAGTGGAAAAAAAAGAAAATACTATAATTACTATACAAAGCCAAGATGTGAAAATTACTACATATGAAGAAGAAATTGATTGTAAGAGCGCATCAAATAAAAATTATGCAAGTGAATCGGAAAGAACAGCAAACAGTCATATGCGCAAGGAAAATTATAAATTTGCTTCAGCTACCTATAGTCCACAAAAAAATAATACTTTTAAATCTTACAACCACAAATCAGTAAGAGCAAAATCACTACACGCACCAAATCAAAAAAATGCATTTAAGGAGAAAACACTGATGGAAAATAAAGTATCACCAAGAAGCTTTTCAAAACCAACATTAAAAAATGCGCTTCCACCAGTAAAAAATTTACAGACATTGCATAAACCAGTAGAAAGTTATACCCACTTAACGAAGAACGTATCGAAAACACTATCGAAAACTTTGTCACCAAAACTAAAGCATTTTAATGGTATGAAGAAGGAAGCGTCACATGAAAAACGAACTATTAAAAAAGAATCGCACCTTTTCAAGAAACCAGGTCCATGGAATATGTATATGGCCGGGAAAAACATAATTAGCACATATAATAATGAAGGTACCCACGACACCACATTACACATGGAAAGTTGTTTTATAGCAGAAAATGAAGAAATGAAAGAAGAAACTGATGAACATGGCGATGGCAAAGAAAATCTTGCAACCGATTATGTTAATGATAATTCTGCTTATGAAATCACATTCCAAGGAGAATTAAACATTACAATGGAATCTTGCGATAACAATCAAAGCTCAACAAAAGATCACGGTGCAAGAGTTACAAATCAGCTAGAACTTGTAAACGACTCTACTCAACTATGTCTGGAAAGGGGGGAAACAAAGGGAAATGTTGTACAAGAGAAGATAAAAAGTGAAATAGAAAGGAAAATAGAAAGGAAAATGGAAAGGGAAAAAGAAAAAGAAAGAGAAAAGGAAATAAAAAGAGAGATAGAAAAAAAAGAAGAAGATGAAAAACGTGAACAACAGGATAAAACTAATACTACAGTATTGGGCACAACATTAAACGATTCTGTTCGTGAAGTGGTAGAAAATATATCTGAACCAAGTCATTTGAAAAATATGTGTTTTGAAAAGATACCAGAGATTGTGCTGCTGCTAAATGAGGCATTTAAAAATATCAATGTCGACAATTCAAGAACCGTCTCCGATTCTAGTCTGCGTAGTGGCAGTAATATACCACTATCAAAAATAGGAAAACACAGTGACAAAAAAAAACTGGGGAACAAATCTAAATCAGAAACACCAAAAGAAAAAGCCAAAGGAACGGTACTCCATAAATCCCCTATAAAAATAGCCAAAGCAAAAATAGCAAGAACGGATTTCAGTGGTTCAATTAGTAAAAGAACAAAAAAGAAAAAAGCCCCCAAAAAAGTTCCCAAAAAAGTTCTTTAAAAAGTCCTCTAAGAAGCCCTCATAAAAGCCCCAAGAAAAGCCCCAAGAAAAGCCCCAAAAAAAGTCTCGAAAAAAGCTTCGAAAAAACAAAAAAAACTTGAGCGATTTCTGTATAGAACATACAAAGGAAGAAAGTGACACAGCAAAACACGAATGGGAGCGAAAGAAAAAAATATTAAAATATATTGCTGAACTGAGAAGAATGAAAGAATTAAATGAAATGGAAAACGATCCGTCGGGAAATACTATTTACAAAAACGAAGTTTTAGAAAATGCTATAAAACATTTAAACGAAATGTATAACAACAGGAATGCACACTGCGACAATTCAAAGGTAATTGAAGAAATTTTTAAAAATATAAATGCAATAAATCAAATCTCTAGAGATACCCTAAATTATCAGAAGCATATAAAACAAAATTACCAACCCTTTCTGATTCAAAACAAAAATAGTAAAACAACACAACACGTAGATGACGAAGCGGAAGGGGAATATAATGAGGAAGAAGAAAAAAATACAGAAGACGAAGAAGTTGAAGACGAAGGGGAAGGAGAAATAGGTGATGATGAAGAAGAAGAAGATGATGAAGAAATAGGTGATGAAGAAGAAGAGGAAGAAGATGAAGAAATAGATGATGAAGAAGAAGAAGAAAAAAGAAAAGAAAAAGATAAAAAAAATGTTGAAGAAAAAGAAGAAAATGAAGAAGCAGAAGAAAATGAAAATGACGAAGAAGATGATATAAAACATGAAGAAAAAGAATCGTTTTTAGATTCTTCACGTGCTCAAACAACAGACATAAAGATGTCTGTAAGTGAGAAAAGCGCAGATAAACAAAGTAGAGATACGAAAATTAAAGAAACATTTGGAAAATCAAAAAAAAAGAAACAAAAAAAAGGCGAAGATAAAAATGAATCTAAAAAAATAGAAAAAAAAAAAAAAATTGTCAAGAAGGATCAAAAAGAAAATAAAGAAACAACAGACAAAAACAAACAATTATCCAAATCATTGTTCCGAATGAAACATACAACAGCACAAGTTCCGAAGCAATTACCTATAAAAAAAGAGAAACCCAATATAAGCAACATGGATAACATCGTTAAAACAGAAGAAAACTATTGTAGAAATAAAGACTCTTCGAAATATGAAAAATTGGATGAAGAAATAAAACATATTTTAAATCATTTAAATTACAATGCTGCTGAATTTTTGAAAATACAAAAATATTTATATATGCAAGGAGTAAGTATAACCGCACTTCGACAAGAGTTAAAAAATCTTTATGAAAAAAATAAAACAAAGAAAATCGACTGGAGTAACACAACAGTGTATACTAATATGAATCAGAAAAAAACAGCTACCATGTTTGAAATACTTGTCAAAAAGTTTAAATGTATAAATGGTCACACTCAAAATATAACTTCTTCTGAAATCCGATACTCCACGCCAGCACCAGTTAGTTACTATGATCCCAATACCTACTCAAATATTCCCGTTATCCCAAAAAATGCTTATGTTAACTTGATTAATCCTTACGAAAACCAACATATAAAAAATTCATTTTATCCTACCAACACAGATACTTATGTAAATCATAATGAAGAAATGCTTCAAAGAAATTCTATCCCATTAGAACAAAATGTCAATACCTTTTTATCCAATTCGGAAAACGCGAATACTTATATAAATAAGTCGCATTTGGTGAACAACATAACAAAGGCTGGAGTCAACGAAAAAGAAACAATTGACATAAAAAATGCAAATGACGAAGACGAAAAAAGAAATATTTCCAATTCGGTCTTATCAATAAATTCTATCCAAAATCGAATGGTTTCGAATTCTGTCGCTGAATCGAAAAAAAATGCCTTATCTAAATATTTTCACTTTCCAAATTTTTTCACTTTTGTTGAACGGGACAATCACCCAGTTGAAGCAAATTCCAGTGTGCAAAACAGCGTGCAAAACAGCGTGCAAAACAGCGTGCAAAACAGCGTGCAAAACAGCGTGCAAAACAGCGTGCAAAACAACATATCGAACTCGGAAAGAGTTTCCAGTAACGTTAAAAATGTAGTTAACACTTTTATTTGTCAAGATGCAAATCCCGCTACATCTATACATGAAGAAATTTCAAAAAATATAGAAAGAAACAGTCAAAGGTATATTAGCGAAGCAGACACAAAAACAGATAACGTAGACGCTTGCATTCTAGAACAAAAGAATATTGTAACACAAACAGAAACAAGTGCACCAGTTGATGTATATAAGATAAACAATGAATCGCTAATAAAAAGTAATGATCCTCTATCTCAACCTTGTGACCTGAACACAACACTAAAGACACTTTCCGTTGCAAGTCCCAGATACTCGGCAGCTTCAGTTCCTGGTTCTGTTCGCGGATCTGTGCATGAATCTGTTCATGGATCTCTACCTGGCTCTGTTTCTGGTGATGTTATTAATACTGTTGTTGAATCGGTTACTCGTTCCGTTGCTCGATCCGCTGCTGGTTCTGTTGCTGGTTCTGTTACTCGTTCCGTTGCTCGATCCGCTGCTGGTTCTGTTGCTGGTTCTGTTACTCGTTCTGCTGCAGGTTCCGCAACTTCGGCAGTTCCCAATTCTACTTCAATTCAAGCAAAACCTGCAGAAGATACACCTCTAATGGAAAAACAATACATAAACGGATTATACTTAAATACGAAAGGAGTAAAAATACGCATGAACGCGCCTAAGTATCCCGATACAAACTACACCAATGCAAACTACAACAATGCAAACTACAACCATACAAACTACAACAATGCAAACTACAACAATACAAACTACAACAATACAAACTACACTAATGCAAACTACACTAATGCAAACATTGTAGCACCACAACAGTGGGTACCATGTGAAAAAGAAACATATACAAATTTATGGAATCGCAGAATGACAAGCGAAGCAACATTTTACCCAAGGAGAGATATGAGCAGGAATAGTTATCCATGGATTCCCAAAGAATGTACTCATAAACACACAGTACATTCGAATCGCTATATTTCGAATAATATTGAAAATGTAAGAAAATCGACCAGTTTCTTTGGAAGATTTGTTTCTTATGTGAGAAGCAACAGTTGCTGCAACAAATCAAAACAAAAAAATACATTTGTTGATCATTACAAAGAAAAACCAATCGCACCGAGAGAAAGCACTATGCATAGATGGGCCTCTCAACCAATATTCAGGCCAACTGTCCACTCTCCTTTATATATGCCCCATAATCACCCTCAAAGAGGTATTAGTCACTCAATATACCGACCACCATTATACCCACAAAAACGATTCGGAACAGAAAACCAGAATGCTATATTGCAAGCACACAACAGAAATCTTCAATACAATACATACGAAGCTCTTCGTAGAGTTTCCGACAAAAGTGTATTACGTGATCAGTTACGGACCAACGCCAATTACAATAAAACCATTCCGGCAGAATCACAAATTGCAGAAAATATAAACAAATCGACAAAAAAGGAACGAAGCTCGAAAATCAATGAGCAAAAAAAGAGGTCTGCTACACATGAAAATACAAAAGATAAACAAAAAAACATTACATTAAGCGAACAGCGTTCAAAACTTATAAACGAATGGAAGGCAGAAATTCAAACAGAAATAGAAAAAAAAAATTCAGAGGAAAGGCTGAAAAAAGAATATTCGAATGCAACAATGAACAAGAAAACGGAAGATGAAGACAAAAGTGAAAATAACTCTTATAAGATCATATTAAATCACTACGATAGCGATTCTACTCTTATAGCCGAATCCACAGCACAAACTGTAACTCCTCCTAGTAATCGAAAAAGTGGTAAATCTCAAAAAAAAAGAAAAAACACAAAGATGAAATTGTAACACAGAAAGTAGTAGAAGAAACGAATAAAGGAAACACATTTGTAAAATGTAGAAATGTATTGACTAATAAATCGAATATAGAAAAAAAAAAAAAAATTACAAAACAAGAACAAGTATCAAAAAACACACGACCCGTCGTAAATGAAGTACAAAAAAATAATTATGTACATGGGGCATCGGGACAAAGTACCATTGACAATAAAAATGTGAGTAATACAAAAATGCTTGCTAATTCTTCTTCGCTTATTCCTTCTCCTACAAATATCAAAGAATCCAAAAAAATGGATATGACATATGCCCCACCCAATACAGTAGTAAGTAAAGAAGCTGTTGATGATGGAAATCTGTTCACGAAACCTAAAGGAACAAACCCGTATAGAATGATGCGACTCCGACAAACAGACAATAAATCTCGTCCTCCTATAACACATAAACAAAAAGAAAAACTTTACGAAGATTTCCTGAGGAGTAAATCTGTAGAAGTTATTTTAAAAAAAAGAAACGGTATGCCACCTAACAAAATGGACAAAAGTGTGTTGAAACTTACAAGTGAAAGCATTGCGTCTGCAAAAAATGAAGGAATTAATAAAGAACATAGTAAAATGCATGCCAAAGATAGAAACAGAGAAATGTCCAATGCTCACACACAAGCAGATAATATGAAAACAGATTCCTTCTACAATGAGCAAAACAAATTACCGCAGAATTCATTTACAACTCATACATTTGGAGGAAGTGATCATTTACACAAAGAAACTATCAACAGAAACTCAAGTGGTTCTTCAAGTGACAATACTTGTAATAATTCAAATGATAGTATAACCGAAAGAGACAGTAGTCGATCTGTTGAACGACACAAACACAGTGCGAAAAACAGCGTAACCAGAAGTATCAGAAGTCATCAAAAAAGACACAAAAGCGCAAATGATACTAGTACACGAAAAAAAGAAAAACATAGTGTACACGAAAGTAGCTCGGTAAGTGATTTCAGTAGTGACAAAGGTATTAGAAGCAATAGCTCTACAGATATGGATTCCGAAGTTTACGACAATAGAAGAAAGAGAAGCCGTGTAGCAAATAGAGATATAAAAGAACGAAGAAAAAGCAGAGACAGAAAAGACAGAAGACACTCGGAACATAAAAAAAAAGAAAAAATAAGTGAAAGAGATTATCGAAGAAGGGAAAAAGCGAAGGCAAGAGAAATCAGAGAAACTAGAGAAACCATAGATAACAGAAATTATAAAAACTTTTTTTATTCCACTCAAGATTCCTCAGCAAGTACTAAAAGCGAAACCTTTTACAGTGTATCCAATTCAGATGATGAAAAATATTTATGGATAGCTAAAAAAAAAAGAGACAAAACATATAAAGGTCGAGACATTGAAAAATTGGATGCTCATGACATGAAAAACAAATGCAGAGACGGACGCATTCATATTAAACTGTCCCCTAATTCTAATAAATTTCACTCTCGGAAACTATCACAAAAAGCGCTTAAACACATAAGCCTCAATTACCAAAATATGAAAATAAAAGAAAAGAAAAAAACACCCAGTTGCGATATGTCAGATGTCCATAAAAAAAAAAAATATGCCACTTTAAATGAATTCGGACAACATACATTTGGAAAAATACCAAGTGAAACTTTAAGTGTTACTAAAATGAAAAATGAGGGAAACGACCAGGAAAAAGATATACCACTCCCTCTGAATGAAAAAAAAAAAAGTAAAAAGGGAAACAATAAAAAAGGAAAACTTAAAAAGCGTTACAAAAAAGGAAAAGGAAAAAAAAATAAAAAGAAAAGCACTGCTAACATTATCAGTAATGTCACAAACAATATAAAATGTAACACTTTAAATGATAATGTAAGTGAAAAAGAAAATGTTCAGGAAAACACTGATACATATCGATGGGGTAGCAGTACCCAATCCAGCTCAAATACGGACAATGTAAATTCAACGACCGATACTTCATTGTTGGGATCAACAACAGATTATCAATTGGCTCAGCAACCAGTCGTGAAATTTGTTGCAAACAATAAATCTTGTATTATTATAGAATATCCAAATATTAAATATTATGTTCATTGTTCCTAAGCTGAATTAGATACATCATTGTCATTTGCGTCATCCAACATATTTGGAATTCCTAAGAAAAAATAAATAAATTAAAAATATAAACATATATATATATATATATATATACATACATACCTAGATCACGTTTTTTCTCATACATAAGCACTATAATATATACACATATAAAAATATATATATATTTGATTATAATTGTTAAACATACCATCTTTTATTGGAAAAATACTATTACACTTCGGACAAACCAAAGATCCTTCTTTTACATTCAGCTACAAAAAAAATAATAATACGTTATATATAAATATATATTTTTTTTCTTATGTTTTTTTATTGCATTATTTAAATTACACATTTTTTCCTTACTTCCTTCTGTTTTTTCTTTGTTTTGATTCTGTTTTCTTAGTCTTCTTTTTTTTTTTTTCTTTTTTCTCGTTTCTCTTTTCTTGATTCTCTTTTCTTGATTTCTATTTTGATGCATTTTTTTCAACAGTAGGAATATTTCGTATTTCCGATTCGTACATTGAACAGAACGTCGTTAACCGTTTTTAAAAAGTCGTCATTCTCCAAAATATCATTTGTTAATGTTTCACATAAGTTTTTATTAAACTGGAATGGTCACCATCAAAAAAAAAGGAAAAAGGAAAAAAAAAAAAAAACTTATTAAAAATAGAAACGAAGTAACAAGGAACATATTTATTAATACCATCACTCCTCCCTCAAAAATAAAAAGGTACAAAAGAGACTCTAATTCATTCAAAACGTATTACTAAACTACAATGTAACAATTATATAAATACAAATAACATCATCTAAAAAAAGAAAAATACCTGTTTCGCCGTTTTTCGTAAAACTGTATAATCTACTTTTTGTAACACATTTTGTACAAAATCTTTATTCAATTCTTGATCCAGCAACTCTATAGTATCGATACGAGAAGTATCTACTCGTAATCCAAGTGGATATCCGTCGTCACATTCCGGACGATTGCTAAAAAAGAAAAAGAAAGAAACAATAATAACCCATCCATCAAAAAAAAAAAAAAAAAAAAGAAAAGAAAGAAAGAAAGAAAGAAAGAAAGAAAGAAAGAAAGAAAGAAAAATGTTGCTAAGCCCTTGGAACATATATTTATCTATTTTTTATTTTCTTATTAAAACAAGAAAACACATCTTCAAAATTAAATTAAGGTTTTATTCAGCTTTGAAAAATAAAATAAACACTTCATATTGTTTTCTCCAAATGTAATAAGGATTTTCTTTATTTTGTACATTTTAGTAATGTGGAAAAAGTAAATGAACTTTATCCTGTTTTACATGTTCATTAATGGTACCCCACATATACTTAACAAACTAATATAACACATTACTTTAATTATGTTCTAGAATATTTTCAATGGAATAGTTTCTTATTCCAC
>LSRZ01000171.1:0-27530 GCA_001625125.1 Haemoproteus tartakovskyi | reverse complement strand
TAAATTAATAAAAATAAATTAATAACAATAAATTAATAAAAATAAAAAAAAAGATTAAGATTATAAGAGAAAGAGTACGTTTAAGGAGAAAGATTAAAGAGAAAGGAAAGTCGTGCCGAGATTAAGGACGTTATTCATCATTTTGAATATTGATTCCAGCTGAATAGTTAACATATTCACTTGTTTGTTTAAGAAGACAAAGAAGAGTAAAGGGGCATTATAATAATAGTGGAGAAATGGACAGTATAAAACATTTGCTAGGAGTCCTTTTCAGGGCTACTGAAAACGACGCCGAAAGTGTGCAATATTTGCAGTGTAGCTTAAATCATGATATCTCAGAATATTTTACGGCTTTTAAAATTTTGTTTTTGGGATATATAGATCAAGATGAAAATGCAAGGTTAAGAAAAGATCAGATTCAATTTTTGGCTTTTTGTTATATCAACCGTTTGATAGAAGTAAACCATGCACATTGTACAGGTTTGGATAAGAGAGATATGTTATGTTATTTTATGAATGCTCTTTTTTCTCTTCCTTTGGAGTTTCAACATCATTTGGACATGTCTTATGCAAACATAGCCTTCACAGAGTTAAAAGATGTAGCTCAAGATATATCTAAGTGGGAAATGTATACGTATTTCTTTGGTAAAGAAGTACGTTTTTTTCTTTCTGACTTTTATAATTCTACAAATCCATATTTATTAAGCACTTTTTCCTTTCCTTCTCAAAATAAATTTGCTCAAATTTTAAGCGCCCTTTGTATTTATGGAAAGTTGGTTTTTTTTGATTATGTGTTTTTTTTTTTAATATATTTTGTTAATAATAATTGTGAACGAAAGATGGAAAAATGGAGAAGAATTTTTTGTTCTGGTACTTTTACTTCGGATTTCACCGCGGGCTGCGTCGTCCCCCCTCCGACTTTGTTTTTTCCTTATAGTTTTGCATTGCCAGGAAACAAATTAAAGACTGTAAATGATGAAACCATTAAGCTTTATTCAGAAGATGCATATTTTCATTCTGTTGTTCACATATGTGTGAATTTTATAAAAGAAACAATGGCATTAATTTCTAATGTATCGAATTTAAAACTCCAAAAGGTGTTAAAGGAAATGAGAGTATGTATATTGGAACATGTAGATGTGTTATTTTCGCTTTTATATAATTTATATAAATGTATATTTTTGTCGAATATAAAGAAACAGATGGAGATGTTTATTGAATTTATAAAGGAAATATCGTTTTTTTTTACCAGTCCATTTATTCATTTCTAGAAATGAGACACCTGTAATTTTTATTGTAAATTTGTTAACTGTTTATTTATCAAAGGGAAGTGGACATAAAGGAATTGAAGGTGGAAATACCAGTATAAATACCACTACAAATACCAATACAAATACCAATACAAATACAGATCTCAATATAGATACAAATATAAATCTCAATACTAATACAAATTCATTTGGAAATCCAAATGTTAATAGTAATAATAATAATAATAATAATAAAGATGATATGGAAGCTAGAGAAAATGAATATGATAATTTATATCAAAATTATATTTCTTTTAATGATTTGCGTACTATGAACTTAAATTGGATATACGAATTTTTAGATAATGAATTTGTATTAGAATTTATTTTTTCCATTTTATTTAATTTAGCAGAAAATATTACAAAATTAAATAACAAATCATTTTTATCTATGAAGGAAGAATCTTTATTGTTATTTTTAGAAAATTTGTTTAAAATCAATTTGAATTTTTATAATCCTTCTAATTACGTCTTTCAGAAATTATATACGAATATAATTTTAACATTATCTACAGTACCTATAGCTACTTATTTATATAAAAAGGAAAACCAGTTACGAATTTTGAGTGGGTTTGTTTCGTGTATTTTTTCTAACATATATCATCCGGATGAAAACATGTTTTTAAACCTAGTTACTATATGTAAGAATGTGTTTGAAAAAAACAGAAATTGGTTTTATATTAAGTTTAAAGTTACATTGAACACAAGAGGAGGAACGAATAATAGTAATAGTAGTAGTAATATTGGTATGGATAGTTGCGATTCTTTATTTAATGAGAATTTTAATATTGCTGATATTAGTAAGGCTCAGTTATTAGATTTAGAGAATTCGAAAGCATTGGAAAATCGTTTTATATTAAATTATATAGATTTGAGAAAAATATTTATTTTATTATTTATTCGATATTTAAAAATATATAAATTAAAAGAGTGTAATGAAATAAGTAGAACCTATTTAATGCAATTTATAAGTGGATGGGTAGATGAATTTACAAGTGAATGGTTTCGTTTATATTTTGTGTTTTTAGAAAATGCAGAATCCGATTTTTATGCTGATGGTAATATTTATAATAATTATAATGCAGAAGCTGATAAATATAAAGTTCGAATTGATGTGACAAAAAGAATTACCAATTTGTTGGAAGTATTATGTAGTTTGAATCATTCTGTATTTCATTTAATGGTTAATGTATTTTATGAATTCACTACTCCCTTTATTAATAATTCGATTTTTACTTCAACGAATTCTATTAATTCTTCTACTAATTCATTAGCCAATTCTGTATCCAATTCTTTAGCTAATAATTCCTCAGGAGAATGTTGTGATTCCTTTTTGATGATTGTGACAAGTATGTATTTTCAATTATTTCAAATGTTCGTAGAATTAATAATTCAATTTAAAAATAAGATATCGAAAGATGATAAAGAATTGTTAAAAGTTTTAATTTATTATCAATCCATTATAAATACAGACATTGGAATGGATTCTGCTAACCATATATATACAAATCTAGATAATTTTATAATGGATATATATAAACATGGATTAATAAGTGCACAAGTATTTGCAGATGTAACAACTACTACTACTACTACTGAGTATACTAGTAGTTCGGGAACGAATATGAATATAATGGGAAAGGTTTGTGTATATGAAGAACGTGAAAAGGAGCAAGAAAAGGAGAAAGAAAAGGAAAAAGAGAAAATAAGAGAAAAGTTGAAACAACAAATGGACGTAGTAAATTGTTTTATAAAATATAAATGTTCTCCTTATTTTGAAATGTGTAAGAATTGTAGTGCCAAACTGTTATTTTGTTTTAAATGTTTTACAGAAAAAGATGGAACTCCTTTTTTTAAAAATCAAGGAGATTTCGTAAATTTTGAAACGAAAAAATTACACTTAATAATAAATACAGCGTATATTTTGAATTATGATAAAAACTATGCATATAATATTATGTCTAGTTTATTTGGAAAAGTGTTACAAAACGGTAATTTGTTAACAACAGTCGAGTTGAAAGTATATTTAAATATGTGTACTTCTTTGATAACAAACTTATCCACATTTTTAAGTGCTAAAGAATTAGAAGAATTGTTAAATCGTTTTAAAGAGATTAAACAGTCTTCTGATATATTGCGATATAATAAAGAGTTGACTTTTTTTTTATTGACTACTCTGTCTTTGTTAAAAATTGATCATTTCTCTAATAATGTGGAAGATAAAGAAAATATCAGAAATTTACTTTGGATTTTAAAAGAAACAAAAGAAGTTTTACAAGCATGTGTTCAAAACAAAGAAACTTTTTTTCAGGTCATAAATCTTTTATATACAACTAAAGATGGTGACACATCTCAAGGAAATGCTAGTATGATAAATATGACAAATATGACAAATGTTTCTGGTTTATCTACAAGTGGAAGAAGTGGTAATATAAATGATTATATAAATAATGTTTCTTATAATAATAATAATAATAATTATTGTATCAATAGTGAAACGATACAAGGTGTTGTGTCCAGTTCTTCTGGAGGGGAAAAAGAAAAATACTTTTTTACTTTAATAGATGCTTTACAAGTAATTGAAAAGTTTTATCTTCTTTTTCCATGTTTTCCATTGGCTGAAGATATAGAAAAGCGAAATAAATATTGTAATTCAGATCGATCTTCCAATGTAATTAATAACACGAGAAACATGTCTGCATCAAATTATATGTATTCTGGTGTGTTATCTGATATGACAGGTAGTAGTACAAATGTTGATGTTATGTTAATCTCAGACGAGAAGAAAAAAGAATTAGAAAATACATTCCTTTTTCAACAAAGTCAAGAATTGTCTCAATGTCTTTTTATTATGCATGCGGCGTTTAAAGACATGGTTAGTAATTATGGATATATTCAGAAAGTTACACAACTTTGTTTAGAATCGGATTATTTTCGTTTACATCCTGAGGAGCAGAGAATATATCAAGAGTTGAGAAAACAACATATGGAAAAAATGAGTGGTACAGGAAACTATGGAAACTCTATTAATACTAATACTACTGTTATTACTATGCATAATAATAATAATAATAATAATAATAACAAAAAACAGATTCTTAATAAAGGTTCTAATGTTGGAACTAGTCGAGTACAATATCCTTGTAAAATGATACATTGTAGGCTTAGAGAAACATTAAAGGCATATATTAAAAGTGGATATCCTTTATTTTCGAATTCGGCTCCTTCTTTTTTTAAAAATTTATTATTATGGAATGCTCCAAGTGGGGGAAATGAAACAATTGTTTATTTTCCATTTGTACGTTACAATGACATAACTGTAATTTCCAGTTTTGTTGAATTGTGGAATGATCTATATGTTATGAAGAAACTGAATATTCATGTAACGGATTGGTATAAAGACATATTAAATTGTTTTTTCAGTTGTTATTTTGAATATATCGAAAAAGAAGAAAGGTATATAAAACAGTTGAATAAGTTGTTGAATGAAAAAAAAATATTAGAAGAGGAAGAAGATTTACTTTATTATGATTATATACAAAATTATGAAAAATCAATTTTCGTTTTTTTAAACACAATAAAAAAACTTTTCCATGTTCCCAAAGATTGTGACGAGGTTCAGTTGTTTTGTTTTATGACTTTATTTTATGATGTGTCGATTTTTGAAAAGGTATTTAGTTCAGTAGTATATTTATTAAATTATCATAATTATGGGTATGCGGTAATAATTAAGTGTTTAGATTTTTTTAAACAGTTATCGATGTTTTATAAACGTTTATATTTCGATGAAAATATACTTATGTGTTGTTTAAATATTTTAGAACAGATCCTTATCATATTTATTTCGTTTAATCCATCTACTATGGTACTTCATAATAATTGTAGGAATAGTAATAAAGTTGCCAATTTCAGTTCCAATTTCGGTTTCAGTAGAGATAATCAAAGAGGTATTGGTGGTGGATTGGGAATGATTGGTGATTCTTGTTTTTCGAAGAACGAAGAAATGGGAGGAGAGGAATATCAGGAGAGTGGTTATAATGAATATAATATGAGTGGATTGAATCGTGAAGATATATATGCCAGTGGTATGTTTGAAGAAGACAAGGATTTAACATTTGTAGGTGAAATGCAAGCGTTTGCAAAAAAAGACCCGAATGAAAAACATTCGTATTTTAACTATTTTTTGGATGCCTTCATTTTTGTTGGTCACAATATTTTAACACATAATAAAATTCCGCGGATATATCCACAGAGTAATCAACAGAGTGGTGGAAATTCATATCAGCAAAATAGTATTGGTGCTGATGTTGTCAATTTTCCAACTGAAAAATTACATCAGTTATTTTGTGAAAAATTGAAACATCTCAAATTACAGGATATAGAAAGCTATGATAAAATCATACAGGATTTGTTAAATGGTGGAGAACGACATTTCGTTAGACAAATATTTATAGAGATTTTAGAAAGAAGTACTTAATTTATTTGAGTCGCTTTATAATTTTTTTAGAAGAACTTCTAAAAGATTTTGTAAAAGATCTTGTAAAGGGAAATTTGAAAGGACGTGTAAAAGGAATTGTAAAAGAACCTGTCAAAAGGACATGTGAAAAATGTTTTTACATAATTTCGTTAAAGAAATTCGGGAGAGAGGAGATAATATACCACAACAATACACTACATTACATTGCACTACATTACATTGCACTACATTACATTGCACTACACTACATTACATTACACTACATTACATTACACTACATTACACTACACTGGATTACACTACACGGCAATACACTACACTATATTACACTCTTTAGACAATTGACAGAATAAGTCAAGAAGGAAAACCTCAAATTTTGGAAATGTAGTCGATTTTTTATGTATAAATCATAGATAAAATAATAATTACAATATTCGTGACAGTGGTTATGATACCCTTTAACTTTTACGTCAATTTCTTAAAATACATCTAGGAGTCCAGTGATTTATATATATATACATATGTATGTATTGTGTATATATATATATATTTATTTTTATAGTTGCTTATCACCGGATGTTATGTTGTGTCTCATTTTCTCCTTCTTGTCCATCCATTTATCCATTTATTCATCTATCTATTTATTCATATACGAATTTATTCATCTATATATTTATTCATCTATATATGTTTCTATTTATCTGCTTATTCACTTACCCATATGTCCATTTATGCACATATTCATTTACCTACTTATTCACTTATTCACCTTTAAATGAGTATAAAAACCACTTTCATTGCCTTTTTGTTCGCATCAACTATTTTATATATGTGGAAGGGATGCCTACTGATAAATTCAAAACAGGTTTTTTGTTACCGTTTCTTTGTTTTACGTTTTTTTTTTTTTTTTTTGACTTTTTTTTTCCTTAACAGTTTCATACACACAGTTACAAACTTCTAATAATAAAAAGGGATTCATTGATTAAATAAGTGTACTTGTCATCATGTGCTGATAAGCCTTTTACTACTTGGACATTTTCTCTTCCCTGTTTTTATTTTTGTGAACAAATAATTCATCGTATTCATTGAAACAATTTGAAGATCATATGGAAATTAAATCTAGCATTAAAAATTGTACTTGTTTGGGATTTAAATATGTTTATTTTTATGGGTAATTTCCTTTCCTTTCCTTTCTCGTGTTTTGGTTTATTTTTCTTTTATTTCTTTACATTCTTTTTTTTTTTGAAATGACCCTTCTGAAAATGTGTATCATTTTTTATTGATGCTGAAAAACAAAACAATTTGCATTTCGCAAAAAAAAGAGAAGAACACGAAAATAGAATGAAAAAAAAAAAAAACTAAATAAAAAAAGAAGAATTTTAAAAGAGGTCTTAAGAAACTACAGGAATATTACCTTTACTATTTTTTTTTTTTTTTTACTTTCTCAAAAATGAGAATGAATGCATATCAATTTGTTATGGACAATGTTTCTAAGTTCTAAAAATGTGAGTAGATTGTAGTTTCGAAGTACGAATGACAGACATCATTTACATTTACATATATATACAATGTTTAGTGGTTGTATTGAATTCTGATGTATACATTACATAACCAAGTATGGGAAGGAAGCTGAGTGTTTTTTAAATGTGAGTAAAATGTTCCGGAGTTTTAAATATGTAGGCTGGCAACTGTTTTTTCTTTTCTTTCTTTATTACTGTTGTGTTAAGAACTATGTAATTTATAAAAAATCAGATGTTGTACTAATCCCATCTTATAAGAAGGGAGTACAAATACGGAAAGGAAACAAACGGAAGAAATGCTTAGCAAAAATTACAGATTCTTCTTCTGCTTCTTCTTCTTCTTATTCTTCTTCTTCTATGTCTTCTGATTTTCCTTCCGATTTAAATTCGGATATGGATCCAGATTTGGCGTTAGAACTGGGAGATTACAAGATGTTTACTGATAACGAGTAAGCACTTTTAAAGTTCTTTTGTATCATTAGATATATAACATATACAATATATATATATATATATATGTATATGTATCGATAAGAGGATAGGGTACATGGTACACCTCCTGCTAACTTTACTTATACATTTTCTTATGTGCGGTATTATGTAAATCTTTGTGTTGTGTTGTGTTGTGTTATGGTTGTGTTATGATTGTGACTGTGGTTATAGTTGTGGTTATAATTATAGTCATGACTATTATCATGTCTCGATTCTGGTCATAAGTATATATTATCTTGAGTTTTCCTTTTTAGATATATACCTCCTTTACCACCAGTGGAGACATGGGAAGATATACTAGCAGAAGAAGAAATAAGAAATAAAAAGGAAGATCCGAAAAGAGATAAAGACGATTTTCGACTATCTTTAGAAAATAAGCAGAAAGTTTTAGATATCATAAAAAAGACGAGATTAATTAATCACTGTAATTATGAAGTACAAAAAAACAAAGAGAAGAATATTTTATATTTTGTCACTCCTAAGATAGGTAAAATTCGTTTCCACTTATTGTTGTGTTTATTCTTTTTCTATTTTTATTTACGTTTCTGTTTGTGTTTTAATTGTTCTTTTTTTTTTTATTTTTTTTTTGTGTGTTTGTTACCCTTTTTTTATATTGGATTAGTTGTTGATTAGTTGTCACCACTTCTTTTTTTTTCCTATTCCTCTTCCTTCCTGCTTTCCTTCATTTCTTTATTTTCTCATCTGTTATGTTACTTCTAGGTGCTTATTGTAAATTAATGGAAGACGATCGAGAGAAAATGGAAAGTCTGGTTAGCAAAGTGAAAGAGAAATTTGGAAAAAAAGTAGAAATTATTAATTTAAAAATAGATGTGAAAATGCCATTATTTGAGATATTCTTACAAGCTAATATACATACACAAATCAAAATATTTTATGCAAGAGGGAGAACGTTACAATATAGGCTGCCTTCCGTTTTTTGGACGAGATGTGAAATATTAAAAAAAAATAAAAAACTTCAAGAAAAATATGGAGGGGAATTTGCTCCTGGTTTATTTCCGAAGTATGATGAAAACACAATGTTAGAGATAATGATAGAGTGTGTATATAATGATAAGTATAATTTTTATATATATGATGTGAATTTAGAGTGGGAAAATTTGTGTGGTCTTACACCGGAAAATACAGAAATGAGAAAGTTAGTACATCAAAATATTCATGTACCTACTAGAATGGCAGTTATCAAAGCGTTCGAAGAAGGTAAACATTGTTATATTAAAGGTCAACATACAGAATCTTGACGCAAAAGAAAAAAAAGCAAATTATGTATTTATATATGTATATGTATTTCTATACATTTATAAATTTATTCTTATTTATAAATTTATTCTTATTTATGAATTTATTTTTATTTATAGATTTATTCTTATATATACATTTATTCTTATTTATAGATTTATTCTTAAATATACATTTATTCTTATTTATAGATTTATTCTTATTTATAGATTTATTCTTATTTATAGATTTATTCTTATTTATAGATTTATATTTAAATATATAAATAGGTATGTCCCAATATGTAGAAACAAGGCATTTCTCTTTCTTCTATTTTTAGGTATTGAAGATTTCCGTGATGTGATAAAAGAAGAACATATCATGATGTTACGTGAAGAGAGAAGAATGAGAGAAAGTAAAGATTACAAATTTTAAAACAATTTGAAATAAATTTGAAACCAATTTGAAATAAATCGAAAGCAGATAAAACAATTTTTTAATTGATAAGAAGTTGTGATATGTAATTTTTTTTAAGCTTATATACTAAAGAAAATATGCGGATAATAAATGAACATAATACATAACTGAAAAAACATCATACCGTATTGTAAATCCTTTTTTTCATTTTTTGAAAACTATGAAAAAGAAAGAATTAAAACATTTAATTAACATAGAAACAGTTAAAAATTAATAGGAATGTAATGATTTTTATTTATTTATTGATTTTCAATTAATGTAACTTTATATATCAAAAAGAAACATATTACTTTTTTTTTTTTTTTCAATTTGTTGACTGTTTGTTATTTTTTTTATCACATCTGATATAACGATTTCATTTCATATGTGTACGCATTTGTGTGTACCATGTTATTATTTTTTTTGAAATTCAGAAAACTTGTATTCATAAAGATATACATTAAAATATACATTGAGGTATGTATAAAAATATTCATAGAAACAATAAACATTTGTGAAGTGTATTAATATGATGATAATACCATTATTGATTTGGTTATTTTAAAAAAAGAGTTTTCAATAATACGATATTGTATACTTTCTATATTCAGTTATCCAAATTTCAGTTATCCAAATTTCAGTTATCCAAATTTCAGTTATCCAAATATATATAACGAGCTTATATTATCAGAACATACCTATTCTATCTCGTCCTATTTAGAATACATCTATTCATTTGATGTAGCACCTATTACAACATTCCATATTTTTAAATATTTTATTATATTACTAAGTGTTAATTATATATATATGTATGTATATATATAAAATTTGTAAACATACGTGGTTTCCTATTTTTTTATTCGATTAATAATGAAGAATTGTAAGCAGATAGAAACAAAATGTAGAACAATGTACATATGCATTTTTTTGTAGTATCTTTAACAAATGTCGCATTTTTTTTTTTTTTTTTTTTCTTCTATGATTCCAAGTGTCCATACTGAAAAACTACAAAACATTTCATATTTTTATTTTCTCCTCCCCTCCCCCCTTCAAAAAAAAAGAAAACGATATACTAATAAATAAAGGGTGTCTGAATAAATTTCTTTCTTTATCTTGCTAGTTTAACAGTCAAAAAGTAAACATAGTAACCACCTCCCACACATACACATTTCACATGTTTGTTTTATACTTTATAAAAATAACAAATTAGAAAAACTAGTTGCTATTTCCAATCATTTATTAATACATAAGATATGTTCAATTCACAAACAATTCTTCAAGATTTTATTTATTTTTATTATTTCTTACATGTTTCTATCACATTATATAATACCAATGAAGATACCATATAAAGTGGTAAAAAAAAAAAACGATCGTATTTTTGCATCGCCTATATCTACCGACTTTTCCCAATTTTTACGTAGTTCAAAACATACTTCCATGCATAAATGTGTAATTACATAATCAACAGATTTTTACACAACTATATAAATGCAGAAAAAAAAAAAAAACGAATAAAAGAAAACCATAAAATATACATTTATATATTATATATATATTTGCATTTCATAGATTTGAAAATAGATATGCAACCTTCCCCTTATTCGATGATTATTATTATTAAAAGATATGTAAACACCGTTTTTCTTTTTTCCCCCCTTTTCTCACATTATAATGAAGCATATATCCACCACATACAAACTATTTTCGTACATGTATATATAAACATATTTATATATACCTACGCACATATAAAAATAGATATTTGTATACCATGTGCACATGTTTTTTGTTTTCTTCTTTACCTTAAAATATATATATAGATATATATATAAAGATTAAAATAAAGATAAAGATTTTTCAGAATGTGCAAAAAAAAAAAAAAAAAAAAAAGAAATCTAAGAAGATTTTCCATTTCCATCAACATCCCTAATTTTGTTTTAACTATTCCTTTTCTTTTTTTCTATCTTGTTTTAATCTTTTCCTATTTTCTTTTTACTCAGCACATTTCATTGTTGCATATGTTTATATCCTATTGCATCTTTTCCTTTTTTTTTTTTTACATGTTTCCACTTTTGTGTTTTTACAGTTCTGTCACTTTTTATTTATTACGTTTCATTTTTCACATTTCACATTTTACATTTCACGTTTCCCTTTTTAAGTTTCACTTGTCATTTTTTCCTTATTAGTTTTTCCTTTCCACCTTTTTGTTTACAATTATAGCGTCTTTTTGAAAAAGAAATGGTGACAAAAGATTTTGTGGGTTTACTTCTAGCCTAGTTTTTTTTTTCTTCCTTTCATGGGAAAACAAAAATTATTCTCATGATCTTTATCTTTACTTTTCCATTTTCCATTTCACTTTGAACTTTTTTTTTGTTACTGTGTATGATTTGCGCACAAACTGAACTACTTGATTTAATTCGACTCAACTTAGCTAGGCTTAATTTTTTTGATCTTTTATTTTTATGGTTATTGTAACACATGAGAGAAAAGCGAACAAAATAAAAAAGGGGAAAGGGAAAGGCTTTCTGTTTTGAAAGCTTTTTGGGGGTTTGGGAAATTTTTTATTTATTTTGAACGTTTTTGATTATATTTGTAGAAAGAGAGAGTAATAAACATAGAAAAACAAAAAGGAAAAAAATATATATATACATATAACAGACTTACATTGTTGCAATTTTTCTAGTTTTTTTTTTTTTTTTTTTTTGTTTTCTTTATTTTCTTTATTTAGTTTTTCATTGTGAATTTCCTTTTATGTGTAAGAGATTGATTCAAGTTTGTTGAAAAATTGTGCAGCTATTTTTAATTATTAAGAAAAAAAAAAAGGAACAAATGAATAAAAGGAATGGAAGGATATCAACCCCAATTAGTACATACGCATTTACATTTATATATATATATATTTATATATATATTATATATGTATACATACATAAATATATGCATATAATTTTGTATGCATAAAATAATGTGTACATTTATATAATGATCACATTATGTATGATTGAATTATATTTGTTAATAAAATATTTATATAAATATATATAAATATATATATTTATATAAATATTGTAACACATAGGTTTAAACGTATTTTATTATTTGTGAGTAAAGGTGATAAATTTTTTATTTTTTTTAATGTGTAATTCATGTATAACTTGAATAATGAAATAAATAATTACACATACATATATATACATACTATTATATATATATGTATATATAATATATATATATATATATATATATATATATACAAATAATTTTTTTATTCAATTGAATTTGTTTTACTATTTGTTCTGAAGAATAGTTTTTGACATTTTTTTAAATATTTTAAAAAAAAACTACCTTTGGAACAATTGGAGAAACCAAATTATAACTGATTCAATAATTGCGTTGATTTTAAAATTAAAGTTGAGACTGAAACTGAAGTTGAAATTAAAACAGAAGTTCAGTCAATTTGGTTGTAAGTTGGTTTGAAGTGAGTTGAGTAATTGAAGCAAAGTAACAGAAGCTAATTTAGGAATTCGAGAAACAACAGAACTAGTCAGTCATCACCACCACAACTTACACCAAGTTATCATTACGCATTAGCATATTTGTTTAGTTCATATATAAAACAAGAAAAGGTGAGTAGGAAAAAAAAATAATATACAGAAAAAAATAATTAAGATTAAACAAATTTGCAAAAAGAAAAAAAAAGGAAAAAAAAAAAATAAGATAACATAAAATATAATATTATATAATATTACATAATATATATATATATATATTATATTACAACGTAGGTATTGTAAAAGTGCTTAACATTTTTGAAACATTTTTAGAACAGTGAACGTGAATAATAACGTGTTAATTTTTTGTGAATGTTATTTACTCTAATAGAATATGTGCATATAAGTATACTTATAATATACAGTATCAACTTCTATTTTTTTTTTTTTTTTTTTTTTTCTTTCATTTTTCTTTTAAAAATTATGAAGTCACGAACATAAAGTGATGATTTGAATGTTAATGTTAATGTTGGTTTTATAGTTATCTTTTATTGTGACAATTCTTTTTTAATTGTTTCTCAAGTGTTACATTTTTTCATATATATAGTATATATGTATATGTAATATAATGTATGATGTGAGCGTAAATTATAATTTAAAATTTTAAAAAAACGAGAAAGCGTAATATATATATATATATTAAAATTTTTGTAGTCACTTGATTTTGAGGAGCTTTATAAAACGATACCAATTACGAATCCTTTAATTTTTTTTTTTTTTTCTTCCCTCTATTTTCGCTGTGTATTCGTTTTGTTATATTTTCTACTCTCTGTTTTTTTTTTCATGTTACATCATTTTCATCGATACTTGTATACATATATACTTGTTTAAATCTATTTGTTGAACTAGCTCTTTGTGCAACTGATTGGTGTCAACTTTTTCCAACTTAACGAAATGTTATATAACCTTATTTAGTTCTGTTTTTATATAATAATAGTCCCCTATTTTTTTTTTTTTTTTTTCTTCTCTATCTCTTTTTGTTTTAACGTTTGTAACAGTATAATTAAATTTAGTTAGTTACAGTTTTTTTTTAAAGGCCACTTTTAAAATATATTATTTCTTTTTAACGTATTTGTGTGTTTGCTCTTACTGTTACGTTTTTTTTTTTTTTTTCTGTTTCCCCACATTCAGTTTTTTTTTTTTTTTAATTTAATTAGAATGGGGCTTTACATCAGCACACTTTTTAATCGATTGTTTCAAAAAAAGGAGGTTAGGATATTGATGGTAGGTTTAGATGCCGCTGGAAAAACAACAATTCTTTATAAAGTGAAACTAGGAGAAGTAGTAACGACAATTCCCACTGTCGGTAAGTTTTAATTATAATCAAGTTGTGTTAAAAATATATATATATATGTATATATATGGAGAAAGAGAGTGAAAAAAATATGTAAAAAAAAAAAAAAAAAATGGAAAACCTTTAACTCTTTACAATGGAAATCAGAATGTAGAATTTTAAATAAAAAATATTTTGTATATAGGATAGAGGCTATATTTTAGATTTATTTATTTTATTTTCTTTTTATTTCCATATCTATTATGTATGTATCATTACCATTTTCGATTTGCTCATTTTTAGGTTTCAACGTTGAAACGGTAGAGTTCCGTAACATTTCATTTACTGTGTGGGACGTAGGAGGACAGGATAAGGTAATTATTTCAAAAAAAGAAGAAAGAAAAGAGAAGGGTGATGGGAGAAGAGAGAAGGAATAAGGAAGAAGGAAAGAGCGAGAGAAAGGAAGTTTCCTTTTTTTTTTTTTTCTTTCTTTTCCTTTCCTTTTCTTTTTTTTCCATATTTAAAGAGTGAAACTTAGAAATGTAAAAACATTTTTTATTCTTTACATAACGCTCTTTGAAATACATATTATATATATATATATATGATGTATGTATTTATTTGTTTTTGTTTTTTTTTAGATAAGACCCCTGTGGAGGCATTATTATGCAAACACTGATGGTTTAATATTTGTCGTGGATAGTAATGATAGAGACAGAATAGCAGATGGTAAAAAAAAAAAAGAAAGTTAATAAATAAGTAGAAATATATATATGAATATATAAATATGTATATGTAGTATATATATATATAATTGTACATTTTGAAAGCACTTCAATAAAACAACTGAAACAAAATTATTTTTATTTCTCATTTTCTTATCTTTTTCTCCTTTTCATTTACCCTCTTTTTTTTTAATTTTTTTTTATTATCTTATTTGTAGCTTGTGAAGAATTGCATAAAATGCTCAATGAAGAAGAATTGAAAGATGCAATTCTTTTAGTTTTTGCCAATAAACAGGATTTACCAAATGCCATGTCTGCATCAGAAGTGACTGATAAATTACATCTCAATTCACTTAGAGAAAGAAATTGGTAATTCCTTTTAAAAAAAAATATATATGTATATATATACAAATCATATTATATAGAAATATAGAAATATATTACGTTACAATATTTAATGTTTTCGTTAATACTGGATTGTACATTTTATTTTATTTTATTTTTTTTTCTTTTGAATTTTTTTTTTAGGTTTATTCAAACAACCTGTGCTACAACAGGTGATGGATTGTATGAAGGATTCAATTGGTTAACAACACATTTAAATAACATGAAATAAAATGAAGTTCGTTATTAATTTAGAGAATAAGGAATGAACACAAATGAAAAGTTTGAAAAAAGTAGGAAAAAAGTAGGAAAAAAGTTTAAAAGAAAAAACAGAAATTATGGTTATGTATATAAGAGTACGAAAAAAGGACAAAGAAAATAATAATGAAATAATAATGATTTAAATTTATGGAGTAAAGTTACAAAACGAAAGAAGTAAATGTATAACAGGTAGATTTTTTGTTTTTTTTTTTTTTTAAAACATTTAGGTCTACAATTTTTATAAATTTATATATATATATGTATATATATGTATTTATGTGAATTTCATAATGTTTTTAATTTGGTTGAATTATAATTATATGAAGGTTTTCGTATACAACAAAAAAAAAAATCAAAATAGTCCCCTAAAAAATAAAAAAAGAATAAAAAACACTTCATAGATGCCATACATGTGTAATTGATTGAACCATTATAGTATGAACATACAACGAAGAAAGTTTTTTTTTTTTTATTAATTTCTGAAATTCGAGGAATGAAAAAAAAATATTAGAAGTCTATTTTTTTTTTTTTTTTTATAATATATAAATCTATACATCGTCAAATATATATTGAGGTCTTTCGTGTTTGTTTCTACATTTACCATTTATACTTGTATTACATATATATGTATATGCGTATATATATATATATATATATGTAAAATTTTTCACCTTCTTAATTTTTTTTCTTTTTTTGTTTTTGTTTTTTGTTTCTTTTTTCTTTTTCCCCCCTTTCCTTTTATGTTCGTCTTTCTCTTTTATTTACATATTGTGTTGTTTCAAATTTTCGTATAAATGTGAAAAAAACGAATGAATAATAAAAATATAATAAATAAAATAATTGTGATTTGTTATATTTTTTCAGAGTAGTACATTACAGAATTCATTTGTATAAAAATGAAAAATGTTTTTAACTGCTACTACTAGAATGGAATAAATGCTCATATGAATATGAACATGAATACAAAGTCTCTTTCCTCACCTTTCACCTCACCGTTTGTGTTAACTCCTCTCTCCTTTTCTTTCTGAATTTATGAACGAACCGATATGTTGCTTAATTATTTCTATATATGTTTATTTTTTAAAAAATTAAAAAATCAAAAAAAAGTTTATATATATATACATACATATATATATGTGTGTTTATGTATATATAAAGAGGTACATAAAATTATAATGGCTATATACATGGTCAGAAAAAAATATAAAAAAACATCATTTTGTAAAGTAAACATGCAGATGGTATAGTGGGCACCTAGAAACAAATGTGAATGAAATGTGAATGTCCACTTCGTTTCATTTCTTTTTATTTGTTTTCCTTTATATGTGTGTTTGAGTTTTTAAACATGCGCGTTGTGTCTTTTCTTTCTCTTCGGGTATATCAGAAGAAATCGAAGTAAAGTCGTGGCTATATTAAGAATCATGTTAATTGATTCATTAATTTATATTCCTTAGTTATAATCAGCGAACAGTAAATAAAACAGTCTTAATATTTCCAATGTTTTCGTCGGAAAAGACATCAGTTTGTTTTTATGTTTTATTGGCTAGATTATTTGCTAACTTGTTTAATTACTTACTTGTTCGTCCGACTTTTCAAATAAATGGCTGATAGGAAGAAAGAAAGGACAAAAGAAAGAAATTAAGAGAGAATGAGAGAAAGAAAGAAGTTACTTGATAATAATAATTTAAAAAAAAAAAAAAAAAAATGCTGAATAGTATATGTTGTTACTAATGTGTTGTAATAAGGTGTGTGCTAATGAAAAATTTCATCAGATACTAATCCAATATTTCATTTCTTTGTCTTTTTCGGTATGAACCATTTTTTGAGAAAACTAATTTTGAATTTTAAATTTTAAATTCTGATTTTTTGAGTTTTCATTACTCATTTTTTATTTTCTTTAATTTGGATTTTACAGATTCATAAAAATAATTATAAGAATTTTAATAAGAATAATACTATCAGCATTTATATATAATTTCACTGTTACATATCCGATCGGGTTTTTTTTTGTTATAATGAACATCTATACATCTAAACAACTTAATACAAAGATATATATATACATCTTCATCATATATTTAAGTTATACCCTACATTTATACCATACATATGTATATAAATATGTATGAACACTTAAGTATCAATACATATGCATATTATGATACTTTTTCTTTTCTCTTATTCTCTTCTTTTGTTTTTTTCTCTTGTTCCTTTATCCCTTTGTTTCACTTGTTATAAGAAAATATTCATAATATCATTTTCAATAAATTGCGACAAGTCACTCATAAAAGCAGCTGCATGAGATCCATAAATGTGTCTATGGTCACATGTCAATGTCATCATCATTCCTCTTTTAATATTGAGTTCTTCAAAGTTTTCAATACTATTAATATTAGTACCAACCGACAAAATACAAGAAGCATTTTTTGGCAATATAGCATCAAATTGATAAGTATTAAACATTCCTAAATTCGATATATAGAAATTACTATCTGTCATTTCTGAAGCTGTAAGGGTTCCACTTTTTCCTTTTTTCACCAACTCCTAAAAAATCGAAAATTATAATTACCAACAAGAAAATAAAAAAGAAAAAGGAAAAAAGAAAGGTATGAAAAATGATACACATTTTATAACACATTTTATAACATATTCTACAACACATTGTATAACATATTGTATAACATATTGTATAACTTATTTTATAGAAATTGTTATAATGATATGAAAAGATATATAATATAGAATACGAAAACTAAAACAGAAAAACGAAATAAAGAACAAAAATAATAAATAATAAATAAAATACAAATAAAATGAAAATAAAAATAAAAACAAAAATTAAATAAAAAAAAATATTATAACACATATAGATACTAAATAAAATAAGGAATCAAAATGGTTTTTGTATTTACCTTCCACATATCCGAAAGAGCATATATGTTTTGTCTGTTTACTTTTTTCAGAACAGGAGTAAGAAGAGAATCACTTAATCCTAATGCATTTCCGATATTTACATCTTCATGATACATTATTTTCCCATTTCCTTCTTCGATATATGTTGAATATATTAATGGGTGTTTTAGTAATACTGTTGCTACACATTTGTTTAATATGACACTCATGCTTATTTTGTCTTTAATTTTATTATACAGTTTTAATAATTCATTTGTTTTAATTAAATGAGTGACACGGAATACAGGTACATTTAATGTCATCATCATATTGTTCTTTATTGCCTTTTGAATATTAGATAATTCAACTATTCTTCCTATTTGTTTTTCTGAACTATTTGATGTCCGGTCTGTTTTATTCTCATTGCGAGAATCAGATGAAGAATATGAAGAAGGAGATGATGGTGAGGTTGTGACACTAGAAAAATTTGTGTTCAACGCTTTGTTCAGTTCACTCTGTTTCGTCTTTGATTTATTTTTTATGAAATTGTCCACATCTTCATATGTTATTCTGTTGGGAGTTTTTGTCTCTCTGCGATGAAAAGGGGAAATAAAATAATGAAAAAATGAGAAATAAAATAATAAAAAAATGAGAAATAAAATAATAAAAAATGGGAAATAAAAAAAAGAAAAATGAGAAATAAAATAATGAACAATGGGAAACAAAATAATGAAAAATTTAAATGAGAAAAAAGAGAATCGATACATAATAAAAGTGAATATGCATCCGTAGAACAATTCCTCCATATTGCATCAGTACAGTAAAACAAGAATATGCATAAATCACAATATAAATATAATTCCACATATATTAAATACTGTAACATATATTTATTATAAGGATACACACAGATTGATGCAAATATATAATTTGATGTGTTACATTATTTGTGCAGGATCTATCCGATGTTGTTTCATTAAATCAGCAGCAGAGGGTAATATTATCTGATATGATGTTTCTTTTGTTGTAATATCTCCTTTTTGTTGATTTATTAAAAATCCATTTCCTTGAAGAAAATCCTTTCCAGATGCATGATTATATTTTTCAAAATTTAATTTAAGTCTTTCTTCAAATATATTTTTTTCTTGTTCTGTTAAATTACTTAAAAAGGTTTTTCCCTCTGGAGACCTATTTAAAGTATTTTTATAATGATCTAAAACGTTGTGTTCGTTTATTTGTTCCCTTTCCTCTGTTTCTTTAAAATAGTTGTGTTTGTGTTCACTACTTGTACCTTCTGTTTCCTTGGTCGATATCACTGCTACCGCTTTATCTAAGTCTGCGAATTTTCCTTCTTCCACCAGAATTTGTTTAAGAACTCCTAAACAAAAAAAATAGATGTAGAAAAGGGAGGCACGAAATGAGTGTAGAAGAGGGAAGGTAACAGGTAAAAAGTAACAGATAAAAAATAACAGATAGAAAGTAACAGATAGAAAATAACAGATAGAAAATAACAGATACAAAGTAACAGATAGAAAATAATAGATAGAATTTGATGGGTGAGTTTTCTTATCTTTTTTTCTTCTTTTCTTTCTTTCTTTCTTTCTTTTTTTTTTAGTTTCATGAAAATATAATGTGACTGTACTTACCTTCATGTTCACTTTCCACTTCAACTGTACTTTTATCATCTTCAACGTAAAACAATATTTCTTTCGCATGTACAAATTCATTTTCTTTCTTAAGCCATTTGTTTATTCGAACCCTATTTTTTTTGCTCATAATATGTGGTACATATATATTTACATCTTGCACGTTTGTTTTTATTACTTCAATTTCCTTCTTAGATCCTACCGATTGTTCTTTCGTCTCGATGTTTCTTTCTTCTTTGTCATTGAGATCAACATGATTCGAATCATCAGCAACAGATGTGGCATTATTATCAGATGAAGGTAATGGACTAGTAGATGTAACAGAGTCTTCATCAAATGCTTCGTTTGCTTCAGTCGTCATAATTCCAAGTATATCACCAACATTCGCCTCTGCCCCATCATTGAAACTTTTTTTCCGTAGATATCCTACAATAGAAATTAATGAAACACATATAAGATAATATCACAATATGATATGTTTCCTTCTTTCTGTTTTTTCCTTTTGTTTTCTCTCTTTCTTTTTTTTTTTGTTTTTTTCCCTATTCTCCACTTTTTTTTATGTTCCATTACCTTCGTCAAACGCTTCCACATCCATGTCCGCTTTGTCACTTTCCACGGTCATAATAATATCTCCCGCCTAATTAAGAAAAGAAAAAAAAGAAAAAAAAGAAAAAGGATATGGTAGATGTTAACAGTCAAGAAGTTTCACATTATGGGTTCCTCCTTTTTCTCTAATGGAAAAAACGAAGAGAAATAAATTTAATAAAATAAAAGGAATGATTTAATATAGTGTGTCAGTTAAACACATTGAGGCTACTTCTTACATTGATGTAATCTCCTATGTTTTTGTTCCATTTTACTATCTTTCCTGATGTCATTGTACTGGATAAAGCAGGCATCTTAATTTCAATTTTCGAAAATAGCTCTGCTTTTCTTCTATTCTCTTTTCGGTTATCATTGGAATTATTTATAATTCTGCCTACATGTATAAATCCAGTTGTACCTGTACCCAAACTTGAACCCCCACCTGCAACCGATATAGAACCCAAACCAGAACCAGAACCTAGACCACGACTTTTATAAAGTCTATGGCAATATGAAAAATGATATACGGAAAACAAAAATAAAAACAAAAACAAAAAAATGTTTATACTAGAAAAACGAATCATCAGTGACATTTTTTTCCTTCAAAATAAAATTACTAGCGTTTTTCTTTTTTCTAAAAAAATTAAAAGTTTTTCAAAACCCTGGAAATATAAAACATAAAAAAGTATACAACACAAAACATGAGAAGCAAGTCATAAAAAGAGAAAAAACAAAAGAAAAAAAAAAGATAAGATGAATCCAGTCAAGTCATGTCAAGGCAAGACAAAACAAGACAAAAGAAGACGAAACAAAACCAAAAAAAGCAAGAAAAAGGAAGAAAGGAGAGAAACTTGAAAAAACCAGAAATAATTAATTATATGTTTTTGTAGTTTGAGTGGAAAACTGTAGAACTTTATGAAAATACACAAAAATCCATATAACAAAAAAATGGACCAAATATGTATATTTAAAACAACGTAAAATAAAAAAACGAAATATCTGAAATACAAAGTGAGATATTCGAAATATAAAATGAGACATAAGAAATAACATATAACTGAGAGGATAAAAACATGAAACATTAAAAAGAATGAACAGTATAAACCGAAAAACCAAGAAGAAAGGAATACACATGTGTATATATTTATATATATATATATACATATATATACATATATACATCATTACTGATATCTTTATTGATAAATTATATATACATTGATGGCATGCCCATGTGACATGTCCATATAAAAAATTATAAGTAATAAGTGGATGTATGCAGTATGCAAAACAATGAAGTGATAAAACAAAATTAAAAGAATAAAAAAGAACAAAAATCAAACATACACAATATAAACATTTATATGTATACATTCATATGTATATATAATATATATATATATATATGTATGTATGTGTATTTGTGTTAAAATTGTTAAGAACATGGATTTCACGCTTGTTATACAAAATTTCCCAACAAAAAAGAAAATGTTCTTTTCCTTTTATGATGTCATCACTGACCACTGATATGATCTGCCTTGATACGTTTTGTTCCTTCTGGTTCCTTCATGTTAACAAATTTTCTTTTATATGTTTCTAAGGAAGAAGAATAAAAAAGAAAGGAAAAGAAAAGAAATGTACAGAAAAGAAAAGAAAAGAAATATGTAGAATAATATTATTACAAATAAGAAGAAATAAAAAAAAAAAAAAAAAATAACTCTGAAGTCGATCACAATATATAAAAAAAAGAAAAAGAAAATGAAAATGAAAATGAAACCAGTGAAACAAATAAAGAAAACAAAAAATTCTAAAAAACATATAAGAATACAGAAATAGAGGAACAGAGAAATAGAGAAATGTGTTGTTTATTTTCTCTTAACCTGATATATCAAATTCTTTAAGAAGTTTCTTTTTTTCCTGCTTATATTCTTTTCTAATTTGTATTGCATTTTTTTCTAATTCCTCCTTATAATTCTCCGAAGGAAATTCCACATGTTTATTTTTGTTTTCTTTCATTTCCTGTTTCTTTCTTCTCTCATCGATTTCTCGATTTACACGATTTTCGATACCTTTCCGCATTATATCCTAAAAAAATAAAAAAATGAGAAGAGGAAAATAAAAACATATGGAATAGGGCAAAACATATCATGAAGAATGTGTAATGAGTGAAATATACAAATAAAAAATAAAAAAAAAGAAAGATATTCACATTATCTATATACATTGTGAAACAAAATAATTACTAACCTCAATAAAATTATAAACCCGTTGGACGACCCTCCTAATAATAACATTAATCTGAATTACATTTAAATCAACTTCACATGTCAGTTGTTGAGAATTTTTTTTTTGAAAAGCCACTGCATATAAAACTGTATATTCTAAATAGTTCATTTCTATTTTAATTTTGTTAAATAAAATTAATTGTGCAATGGTAGTTAATAAATATAAATATTCATGAATGTCTCTTCCTTCATATAAACATTTTTTTAATCGGCAAAGATCGTTCGAATGAAAAAAATAATAAATTGTTTGTTCATTTAAAGGTACATTATCATAAAGAGAAGAAACGTTATCATCTTCTCCTTTTGTTTTATCACATATATATTTATTTATTTTTTCTTCTGTTCCCCTCTTTTCCATTTTGTTTGTTCCATTTGTATTCGATGCAACATTCTCATTAACAAGATACGCAAGATAGTTGTTATATAACAAGTTCATTGCGAGTGAAGAATTTAAATGACGGAATGAATATGACAACAAGTTACACAAGGTTCTTATAAAATCATAATGAAATGCAATAAACATTTGTTTTAGATTTGGATTTATATATTTCAACATTAAAATGCTAAATTCTCCTGTTACTTCATTTTTTCGTTGTTTTAAAAATACGGGAATGTACTTACTTTTTTTCCAGAATAAAAACAACCCCTTTGTTAATCCAAAACAAGTACCGAGGTAGTCTATTTTATCTATATGTTTATCTAAATATACATTTTCTCCTTCGCAATTATAAAAAGCAATATTCTTTTGCATTTCATTTTGATAAAATGTGTTGTTCTTGTTTTCATTATATAATGTATAATAATTGCATATCCTTCTTAAAAGAGTTGATCCGTAATGCATATTTTGCATTGATGGATGCACAGAAATGCGAACAATTCTTATTCCTGTATAATTATAAAAATTATGATAAAAATAATTACTTATTATATAAGGTATTAAATTTCCTTCATATTCATTATTCATTTCTTTGTCTTTGAACAAGGACAACTCTTCCTCTTCTTCTTCTTCTTCTTCGTCTTTGTCTTTGTCTTTCTCTTCGTCTTTCTCTTCCTGTTTTTCCTTATCTGTTTCTTTTGTGTGTGTTTTCTTAACGTCGTTTATTTCTTTGATTCTTTTCTTGTCACGTACGTAAGTTTCCTTTCCATTTCCATTTATATTTCCATTTATATTTCCATTTACATTTCCATTTTTATTTCCATTTTTCTTTTCTTGTACATGTCGTTTTACCTGTGTTTGTACCTCCTGAACCTCCTGAATTTCATCGATATTTTTTTGGTCCTGTAGATTCTTCAACATATTTGTAAGTTCCTCCTTCGTTACAGTTTTTTTCATATTCGACTGTCCGAGAACAGACCCCTCCAATGAACAATGAACCACTCCATATATTTCTAACTGTTCTATATTTTTTGAAGATACATTTTTATTTATGAACACAAAGAGATGATGTTGTTTAGAATCTAGTATCATAATTAAGTCGTTTGGTGTATTTTTATAATGTGAAGAAATAAAAAGGGTCATTATTTTTTTGAGAAGTATTTCACTTTTTTGAGTGTATTTTTTAAATATATTTTTGTTGACAAAATATAAATGACAATTATCAGGAGAACATACATTTCCTTTAATTGGTTCTGGTTCTGTACAATTTAAACATAAAAATTCGTTAAGCCATTTTTCGACATCATCAGTACAACTGTATCGTATTGGACTGTTTAATGTTAAATCAATAAATGCTTTATCAAAATATAAACGTTGCATATTTTTGAAATCTTCATAAGTAAATTGATTGATAAAATTTGATTTTATTGTTTTTAACAATTTATAAGTAAATGTTTTTCCAGTTCCTTCATAACCATTTAAAGTTGTCGATAAAATGGTTATTTCTCCTTTTATTTTATTTTTTAAAATATCGATAGGTATACAAGCTGCTTCATCAATAATCATTAATTCACAATTAGGGATTTGTTCTTCTAAAATATTTACATATCGAACTTTTTGTTTTAAAATATTCTTATTTTTAAAAATATGAATTTCTTTTAATTCTTTATTTTCAAATTGTTTTTCATAATCTTGGAACTCATCATACCCTAAAATATTCAATCCTTTATAAAAAAACTCAAACATGGTATCAACACCATTATTGTTTCCAGAAGCAATTATAATGTTACCATAATTAAAATATATACTTAATGCTAATAATAATCCTAAGGTTGCTGATTTTCCTCTACCTCTATTAGCTAATAAACTTAAAATAATTTCTTTTATATTGGTTTTTCTTTCATCATTTCTTAATATTTTACACATATTACATAATATTTCTAACTGATCTATACTTAAACAAATTTTTAGTAAGTTCATAATACGATCATCTAAGAAACTAAGATGTGCATTTTCATTAAAAACAGATTTACAAATTTCATTTGTTTTTTCATTATCGTCACCTGTTTTAAATGACACTTCTTTTGAGTTTCCATATTTTTCATGTTCCTCTTTTCCATATCCATAATTATTATGTTCTTTTTTTCCTATAAATTTGCTTGAATAAAGAAACAGTTCTTGTTGTTGTTTTTGTTTCATATTAGTTTCACAAACTTCCTGTAAATAAGTTAATTTTTCTTTTAACTTTTTTCTATCTGAACTTAAATATCCTCCTAAAGTAGCTGATTTATTGATTTCCCAAAAAAGATTGGATTTTTTGTTTATTCCTGCATTTTGTTTTATTCCAGTTTGCATATCATTTGTCACTGTTGTGGTTTCCGACAATTTCTTTTGTCTTTTCCATTGGTTTTGCCGACCTTCCTTGTCTTTTTGTTCCTTACGTCCTTTCATCCTATTGTGTTTATTTTTGTTTATTTCTTCTTCATCATCTTCTTCATCATCTTCTTCATCATTTTCTTCTTTTTCTTTTTCTTCTTCTTCTTCTTCTTCATCATCTTGTTTTATATGTGTAATTTTTTTAATACTTAGATGATTGTCATTTAAAGGCAGAATATTCATTTCATCATCAATAAACATTGCATTTTTACAAGTATTTAAAGAAAGAAAAAAACGATTGATATAATTATTATATACATTACAAGATCCTTCTCTTGTAAATTTTTTATGATATTCCAACGTTAACTCTCGAATATTTTTTAAATCGTCTATTTTATTAATTAAGAAAATAATAATACCTCCTCCAATAACAGTTTCAATACATCTACATAAAATGTTGGGAGTTATAGAAGAAAAATCTTGAAGAACACACATAGAATAGTTTGTTCCTAAGACTTTTGTTGTGTCTTTAAAAAAACAAAACCGAATACTTGCATTTTGTAAAAAATTATCAAAACTTTTTTCTGTGTTTACATCGAAAAATCCTCTTTTTACTTTCTTTTTCATTTCTTTCCATCTTTTATATTTACTAACTGAAAAATTCAGTTTTTTTTTATAACACCACAATATTTCATGTTTCCTTGCTGATACAGATTTCAACAGAAAATAAAAATTTACTACAACATTTCTGCCTTCATCTCCAATAACAAGAAACATACTTCTCTTTCCCAGAGCCACATTATTTTCAATTAATATCTTTATGCGACTATCCACTTTTTTCTTCATATTTGTTAATTCACTTATTCAATTGTTTATTTTTTTACTTGTTTATTTTTTTACTTGTTTACTTTTTTACTTGTTTACTTTTTTACTTGTTTATTTTTTTACTTGTTTATTTTTTTACTTGTTTATTTTTTTACTTGTTTATTTTTTTACTTGTTTATTTTTTTACTTGTTTATTTTTTTACTTGTTTATTTTTTTACTTGTTTACTTTTTTACTTGTTTATTTTATTTGTTTCAATTTTGTAAATTACAACTAACGAAGTTTTCAAAATGCCAGCAAAGAGAGGGAAAAAAAAGAAAACAAAAAAAATGAAAAATAAAAAAAATAGCCAAAACCAAAAATAAAAAATGTAGCTAAAAGTTTATATCAATTACAACAACAGATTCATTCTTTTACAAATGACTTTCTTCTTTTCCCTTCTTATCTTTATCTCTATTTTTATCTTAAATATTCTCCCAATGGTATATTCTCATATATCTATGTATATAAATGTATGTATATATATATATATATATATATATATTCCGTGCGTTTTAAATGTTTTTTAGTTAAATGAAATAAACCAAGTTAAATTAAGCTAAACTGACCCGTATAAATCTCGATCTATATACATATAAACATATACATATAAACATATACATATAAACATATACATATAAACATATACATATAAACATAAACATATAAACATAAACATATAAACATAAACATATAAACATAAACATATATATATATACATACAAATGTATATGTTCAAATAGATGGAAACTTGTACAAATTTTGTGAAAGCAGGTCGTTGTGCAGTGATAGGTAAAGAAGTACAAAACGAATAAC
>LSRZ01000170.1:0-27782 GCA_001625125.1 Haemoproteus tartakovskyi | reverse complement strand
ATGTGTGTAATTTTCTATTAAAAATAAAATAGATATATAATTGACTAGAAATTATTTGCACACGCATCTGCCTATTTATTACACATACAACAAATTTAAATAATTTTAGAATTAATTCTATTATGTTTTGATATGTTTCACATTGTTCTCTATATGTAGAGTAGATATATATATGTTCATAATTTATTATATTGGTTTATCAAAGATTACTTTGATAACGTGTTGCACAAGAGATTCGTTCCACTCCCAGAACCGATATGAACTATAGAAATGCAGAATTGCGATGATGAAAAGTTAATATATTATGTCAGGAGAGTACATCACGTGTAATTGTGTGTTTGTTTGCTGCATGTGTGTTTGCATAGTGACATGTTCGTGTTTTGTCATTTTGTCAAAAATCTCTTTGGAATGACAAAAGTTCTTCGAAAGTCTGTTCAGAAAAACTAATTTTTCTTGAATTCAGCAATGGAGAAAAAAAAAAAAAACGTATTAGCAATTTTGTACCTATGTGAAATTGAACGAACTGAAGTAGTTTTATGTTTTTGAACATAACATGATGAACAACAGTCTGAAAAAGTTTAATTTTAAAATTGCTTTTTTTTTTTAGATTTCTTTTTTTTTTGCGTTTGCACAAATTAACTTTTGTTTATTTTTAACTCAACTATAACTGTTTAAATTAAAGATGTTTGAAAAAATTTACGTCAAATAAAAGTTGATTGTATGTTTTAAAATAAGCAACTGATACGAAAACAGCGAATTATCACATGCAAAAATATTTAAGGGTGAGTGAATAATAAAGTTTAATCTGGGGAACTTTGATATTGATTCCATCGTAAATTTACATTGCGAAAACGTTGAAAACGCATTTTGATAAACCCATTATTTGCACGTGCTTAATCATAACTATGTTAGTGCATTTGGAACTATTCAATGAAAAATATTTTTTATATTTTTTATAGTGTAAAACGTTTTGGGGGAAATTTTATTCGTAACGAACCAGTGTGCAGTTGTGAAAAAGATCAGAAAACGAATGCTTCTTTAAATCAGTATGCAGTAACAGTTATGTTTCTACGACAATAAAATATATAAACTTACGAAAATATATGAAAAAAAAAAATTATTCTGAAATAAGTTGAAGTACAATTTTTACACACACTACCAAAAAAAATATATTTTTTTTTTTCCATTTTTTTTTTTACTTTTCACTTATTTTCGTTTTAATAAATATATTCATTTTTTGCAGTTTTTCCGTAAACAACTTTTAATTTTTTTTTCAAACAACTCCAGTAAATATATATTATTTTTTGATTATGTAAGTACTTTTTTATTTTTCTTAATACATCCTTTTAATTTTTTCTCAAAAAACTCTAGTACATATATATTATTTTTTGCTTAAATAAGTACTTTTTTATTCTTAATATATTTTTTTTGTTTTTTCTCAAACATTTTTATTAAATATATATATTTTTTTGTCAAAGTACTTTACCATTCTTCTTTATACAACCTTTTATGTTTTTTTTTCAGACAACTTTAGTAAATATATATTATTTTTTGCTCATATAACTACTTTTTTAATAGATCGGGTGTACTGTTCAGTAAATTCATTCACGTTAAATACTTATCGTATCCATCTTCATGGTGTTATGAACAGATAGTATTTTTAAAACGCCGATTTTTAAAAAATAGTAAACTTATTTTAAACAAATAAAACAAAAAAAATATAAATAACTTATAAACAGTCTATTAAACAAGTATTCTTTGTTACTGCATTTTATATTTTGAATTGCAAAAAATATCTTCATTATTGCAAAATGATAGAGTCACAAAAAAAAAGTGCGATTCTTTCATGGAAACCGACACAAAATAAGAACGTCTCTCGTTCTTTGTCCAGTGTAACTGATGTCACCTCAGATGATCACATGGATTCACCATCAGATTTTCCGCCAATGGAGAATATTTTTCATCTATCAGGTAATAAAAAAAATAAAAAACACTACACGTTATTTTACAAACTATAGATTTCAACATAGGAAAATAATATATACACTTAGTAGTACTTAGTCCAAATTAAAAAAAAAAATGTTAAAACCAGATTTCTAAAAACTGCTTCAACACTAAATAATACTACTACCAGTGTTTAATTTGTAAATGTTATCACCACAAATATTTCAACCTATATAAAAAACAACACTACATATTTGTTTTTACGCAACATAGTAATTGACGATGCAGACGATGGAGTAGACGTTCCGACAGAAGAAATCGAAAATGAAAATTCAAGCTCAGAAAAAAAAAACTACAGCTAAGGCTCAATCATTTTTTAACTGCTCTACATTTTATGCTGAGCAAACGACAAAGAAATGTGATATTCATAATTCATTAGATCGCGATGAATATTTCTTACATACCTTCTGTGATATTGAAAAAAAGCTAAAAGATTTAAATAATGCAATTCCAAGTAAATTCGGTCATTACTGTTATTTTAAGCCAACTGGAAAAACTGGCATAACTGCACATACTCCGAAATGTTTTGGTACTTTTGACTTACAATGTTTTTACAATTACCAATGTAAATGTAACAACTCGGAGAAATTAAAACTTCGCATGGGCACATTTGCTAGTAGATGTGCTTGTAAATCTATCTACAATGTTAACCCGAACGTTGAAAAAAATGCTGGAACTAACTGTGACGTAAAATTTGATTGTGTATGTAAGAGGAATTCCTTATTAGACGAACACCCATTAAATGGTAATCCCTGTACCGATGCTGATCCCGATAGTTTTGATGAGTTCATTTCAGATTTAGGTGAGGATTTATCTGAAGATTCACTTGAACTTCTTCATGATAATCATAGTGAATTCGAAGAATATTTTGAACGTCTGGATGTGTATGAAGATGGTGAATGCACATTCCCCTTTCGTGGCGCATATAGATTAAGATGTGATGCAGACGTCGCAATAGATGATGAGTTTTTTGCGCATTGTAAATATCATGATGGTTCATACGACTTTGAAGATGCGTCTGTATGTAAAAATCCCACAATATTTGATAAAATGTTAATATCTGATCAAATGAAATCAGTTAGGGTAGTGAAAGTCGGTGCAAGATCTAGAAGATCTGTAACGAATTCTAGGCATCGATCATCAAAAAATAAACATATTTCATTATCTCAACTTTCGGAAGTTTCACATACATCTCTAAGCGACAATTTACCAGCTGTAATAATGCTTGGATTATTCATTTTCTTTTATTTGACACATATGAAGGTATGTTCTTTAAACGTGAATTAAAAAAATAATTAAGATAGTTTGTTCGCAGTAAAATATGGTTGCTTGTCGCTACAACTATATGTTATATTTTTTGCAGCTGCATTTCTTTATTGAAAAGAAAGGACATATACATACTCGAAAAAGTTGTTTATTGTATCATTTACCTTTTCTCATTTCCAATATTTTTTTTTTTTTTTAGCAGAAAAATTCAAAAAAAAAAAATAATAAAAAAAAGAAACTAAGAATAGATATGAGCAGTTTAATTACATTGAAAACAGGTACTATTTTAATATTGCGTTTTACGTTTTTACTTTGTTACATTTTTTAGAATGGGTAATAGCATTTTTCTTAATTTCATATAGGTATCACTTTGTAAAAAAACAATGCCTTTTTTCATTTTCATAACGTTATAGTACTGATATTAACCGAAATGTCCACAATGTATTCTTAAAAGAAGAAGAATATATATAAACAAATACAATTGTAGTAAATAGAAGATTCGTTATAATTTTAATAATATATATTTACATATTGCACAAAAGGCATAAATAGTCGCTGGTAAGATAAACATTTTTTGACATAACAATAGCATATGAAAAATTGTTTTCTTTGAATTTCCAATGTTTCTATTTTTCAAAATTTTCATTTTTTTTTTTGACCAGTTGTAAATGGTGAAATTTTTTTTCCATAATTATTTTTTTTTGGAGAGAAAGTTGACAACTGGGTTAAGCATGAGAGCATACATTAAGTTACAAATCATTTTTTTTTTTTTTTCACATGTTTATTTCAGTTTTGTTGTTTCTGACATATAGTGATATTTTTTTCTATTGTATGTTTTGTATTTGTTACGTGTTCAAAATGAACAGATGGGTTATCAAAATACCCATAATAAACTTTAGTCTAATAAAGTGTATATACTTATAAAAGAGCATGTATAGCGAAAAAAAATGTGAATTGAGTAAAAATATATATATATATATACATATATTATTAAAAAAAAATGTTTGTCCATAAAATGATTTGATATAATTTTTATTAACAATTTGAAGAAGAAAAGAAAGGCTTTTAGAAAAAGAATGTTTTTATATCGAGCTGAGAAGAATTTTTAAAAAGTAAAAAAAAAGAAAGGTTAAACAAAAATATACATTTGTTACACATTGCATAAGCAGTTTTTTAAATTAAATGTGTTTACATAAATAAAATGTGTTTCATTTCATTATATATTTTTTTTTTTTAGTGGCATGTTTATGATATGTTAAGTATTATGTTTTAGAGCTTCACTCTCAACTACAGGAGAGTTGTATGTGCATTTCAGTCTGTAATATGTCTGCGTCTGTGTTCATTTCTGTTTTTTTTTTTTGTAAAAATTTTCAACTTAAACAAAAACATTCGAATCTGTTGTGATCCTATCACAATAGGCTCTAGGAAATCGATATCAGTCGAACCAATGTAAAACAATTGCCCTAATCTAAACCAAAGTCAATTTGATAAAACATAGTAAAGTTTACAAGCCTTTAGTTATCTTACCTACACCTGATCCTATTGGGGCAGTACCAAGAATGGGCTCATCACAGTATCTATTTTCAGTAAGAGAAAATCGATAAGATTGAAGAATCTTTATTAAAAAATTTGAAACATCGTAAAGCTGTATTTAATTATGAGGACATGTATAAATTTGAGAGCGAATATTCTATACGGAAAGACCAAATGAAAAATAAGCTTGAGTTATCAAATTTTTATGAGACTAATATAATAAAGTTAATTAACTGGTTAGAGACAGTAAAAAGATATATAGACATAAATAAAGCTACTAAATAAATTGTGTATGCTACCGCTAATAAGCAATATGTTTCTAACTAAATAGTTTTCAAAAAAATTATTTTTGGAAAATGGTATAAATTTTAAGATTATATTATACATAAAAATATATTAAGAATATTGTTTCGTTTTATATATACTGTAGCTCTTATGTAGCTCTTATGTAGATTTCATGTAGCTCTTATGTAGATTTTATGTAGATCTTATGTAGATTTTATGTATATATTATGTAGATCTTATGTAGATCTTATAATGGATTTATTAAATAAACTCTATCATGCAGAAAATATTATCGAATGAGTAATATAATGTACACAAAAATGTAAAACCGCATCATTATCCAATATGAGCTTTCATATTTATACAAGTCTTAGCGTATTTACCTCAATGGTCAACTTATTAGATAAGCTTCTAGTATAAATGATAGAACATATATCAACAGAGAATGCATAAATCTAAAAAAGTCTTTTATCTAATTTAATACATTTTTTATCAAATAAGAAACTGAGCAATATTAGAATTAACTCATCAGCAGCTAAGATGTTTCCCATTAGAACAGGAATTAAAAAGATAAGTAATGATCAAGAAAAGCCACCTGTAATTAAATTTTATTGTTGTGGAGAACTAAGACATGTAAAATTTAAAGGTCCTCTTAAAAATGAACCATTTTATAAATGTCAGAAAAAAGGACATTTTGCAAAAATGTGTAAGTTGTTTACACTTAGAGATTAGAATAATAAATTTCATGACATTATGACTCGTAAAAAAAAATATGTGGATATAAAGCTCAATAAAAATAAAACATTAAAAAGAAAATTAAAAGAGACGATAGAAATATCAAGGAAACGTTTAGAAGAACTACACAGACATCAAGTCAAAGCTAAAAAAAGGTATCATAAAAAGAAAAAAGCAAAAATTGAAAAAAAAAAAATTAAGAAAAGAACAAATGAGATTTATAAAAAAGAAATAAAATAAAAAGATACTAAAGATAACAAAGAGAAATTAGAATGTATAGAAATAACTAACAATTGAAACGATCATATAAATAAAGAGCATATAAATTGGTTCATAGCAATAATATAAAATGTAAAGGAGCAAAAAGGCCTAATTCAATAAGCGACAATTAATAAAATAGACACAAAGTCAAATTTTGATCTTAGAACACAGTGTTGTACTACGTTCAAAGATGCTACATATAAGTTAAACATTAAAGTCGACTCAAAACAAAATGAACAAAATTTAATTGGCACAAATGGATCATTTCAAGCTAAAGTGTCCAATGAAGTCGAGGTAATGATACACGAGACAGGTGAAAAGGCCATAGGTAAATTTTGTATACTTGATTATCAGTTTATCAAATTGACTTTTACTTAAATTTTTTCATCTGTTCTGTTCTGCACTGGTTCTATTGATATTTGTTCTCCATATTCTACTATGATAGAATCACAATAGTTTTGAATGCTTATATTTAATTTAAAATCTTATCAGAATGAACAGTACTAAAAATGAACACAGGCATATTACATACTATAATGCATACACTACTCTCCTTCCATTGAGAGTCAAACACTAGGTAAACATCATACTCGAAAAAATTACTTAGAAAATTACTTATGTAATGTGTAACAAAGATATATTTTTATTTAACTTTTTTTTTCTCTGGCTTTTTCCCTCTTGGAAAAACAATTTGATAATTATATATATTATTTCGAATTCTTTTAAGGTCTGTAGTTGACTCACTGACGGTTATGTTTGCAAGGGTCAAAAAAAAAAAAAAAAACTTGTGCTCATACATGTAACAAATATACAAAAAAAAGTCCAATAAAAAAATTACTTTTTCACACATGTAACACATTCAATTTTTCAACTATTCATTGGATACAAATTTAATTACTCATTCCAATGAATATCAAAAATTTTCTTAAGAAAAAACATTAAAGTTATAGTCGAACTCTTTCCTTTTTCTTGACGCTAAATTCCTCCCTCTTAAAAAAAAAATATATTTTTTTTTTTAATGCACACATGTACAAATTTTATTTATATGGAAAAGTCGCTCACACAGATAAATATATGTATGTATAAATTTTTTTTTTCTCTTTTAAGAAAGCATATTTTTAAGCTATTCACTCTTTTTAGGCTTAAAAAATTATTATGGTTATTTTCATAAACCAACAAGACTCTTATTTTTTTTAAATTATTTTTTTTCTTTCATGTAAAACTTTTAAATTTCTGACAAGCAAAAAATATAGAATAAAAACCCATGCTTATTAATCTTTTGTTCTTTTCTTTTTCACATTCCGATTCTGCAACATAAGGATTTCCTGATATTGTATCAAAATATTCTGATGCGACTTCCAGCAAACACATTCCCTGTATAATGGTTTCTTTTAAACGATTTATCGGTTTGAACAACTTATCAATTTTTAATTCACTTTTCTCACATAAATATGAATAGTATATTACATGATAAAAATTATCAAACATTTGTTTTATAAATTGAAACAGTTTTTTATTTAAAATAAAACTTCTATTCTCATCTTCCTCATCTTCCCCATTTTCCCCATTTATATTTAAATTAATATTTTTAGATATAGACAAAGTATGTTCATAAAATTGTCTGAAAATAAATAAACAGTTATACTGTTCAATTAATGCAACCAGAAGTAAACTTAGTTGTTGAACGTTATCCGATAGTAACCATAATGTACTGTTCTGTATTTGTCTTAAATTATTATCGTTTATGAATTGCGTTCCAAACTTGTTTACGCATTTCTTAATAACAAGGTCAAACGCATTATAAAGGTTTTCCGTTTCATCATTTATGTTATGTATTACTTCGCGTATTCCTACCATGTGTGCCTGATCTCGAAATATCGACAATGAATCAGCTTTTGCATTGTCATTTAATTCTAAAAGTTTACTAAAATACGTAATTATTAACAAAAACACCAAATTGCATTTAAATATACTTTCTTTTTTTAAAATCTCTATAATTTTACACTTTATATTTTTCATATGTACTTCGTATAATTTTATTAAATATTCTAGCTTATTTCGAAGTCTCAGTAAACAATTCAGATTGTTAATGGGGGTTCTATTCTCAAAAGAATTAGCCGCTTTGTTCATTAAACTTTTTAAATAGTTCCACAAAAAATATAACTCTCTAATTCTACCCGACGTATTAAGCATAGGCAAAAATTTATATGACGCTTTGCATAGAAAGGCATCAATTACACTCTGCCTTTTTTTAAATAATGACATATGATGTTTTACTTTATCGTTTAATTGTTTTAAAGAAATTATAGAATTCGTCACCATAGTTTTCATATCGTTATACGATTCAATAGTCGGATCATCTCTTAATGGTGGTATTTTTTCTAATAAATTCTTCACTTGATTTTTTGCTGCCTCTAAATTAGACTCATCAAATGTTATATTCATTATGTCTTTAATGTAGAAATGCAATACATTTATTAGATGATTATTGGTATTTTTCATTTGAGATTCATACAATGTACACATATGTGTTGCTATCCATTTCAGTGCCGTACCACAAGCAGAAATCATTTCTTCATGTAAATATAACCTTATGTTTTTATATTCTTGAAGCAAAGTTATTTTTCTACTGTTTAAATCAAGGGTACTGCATTTCGAAATAACGCTCGATACAAAATCCAAACTCTTAAAGTATTTATGAATAATTCTATCGCTACCACCTTTAGATATAATGTTTTCTTCATATAAAAATTTTGTATTTCCCACTTTTCTATTCCTCATCTTATCTAATTCTCTTCTCCCATCTAAATCACACTCGGTTGTTAAGGCTGACGCATTTCTCGAATGCTCTCCATCTTCCAGTGGTATTCTTTGTAACGAAGGAACCCTGAAAAGAAATTTTTATGTGCATTGAATAACCAACATACTAAGTGAATCATTTCGTAAAATGAAGTGAAAATCTAACAACTACTCGAAACAGTCGAAAATAAAATTACCTTCTTGTTGTAGTTGTTGTTTTATATCTTTTAGCCGAAAAAATGGTATTCCATAAAAGAAACATCTAGAAATAATATATACAAAAGAAAAAGAAAAATTTTTATATATTACTATTTTTTATGTAGATATATTCATAAACGTAACATAAAAAAAAAAAGAAAAAAAAAAAAAAACGGAAATAATTGCAATTTATATAGTAATAATACTTAGTCAAATTAAATAGAGGAAACAAATGAAACAGTTCACTTTAAGTTCTCATCTTTTATTCAGTTTTTGTACCAATATAGCTACAATAGAAAAGATACTGTAAAACTGCATTGTTATCGTTGCAAAAAATTAGTGATTGATTTGCAACAAATGAAAAAAAAGTTCTACATTGTACGGGAAGGAGATTATTAACGTATAATTGGTTGTTTATTTATTGATTCTCTTTATGCTTTTACACTGATTTACATTTTTTAAGCACCTTATTTTTCTTTTTTATTTTCCTTCTCTTTTCTTTATTATTTTTGTATTTGTTTTTTCTTATTGTATCATTTTTCAATTTTCAATTTTCAATTTTTTCCCCTTTCATTAAAGACCCCGATATAAGAACAATGAATCATATAAATACATGCAAACACTTTATATTTTTTTTCTGTTTTAAACAGTTGCTCTACTGTCATTATGAATTATAAAATTACATACACTCAGTTAAAAACGTTTGTAATGAAATAATATTTTCAATTACGTCATTAAGATACTTCATAATTCGGCCAAGAAAGATGTAGCTCTACAAAACAATATTCTTAATCTTTCAAAGTATTTTCATTATTTCTTCTACTTTTTTTTATATTATTGAATTGTGTCTTAAGTGAATTTATTTGTAATTATGTTCAAACTTAATGTTATTTTCTGTTTTTGTAAATATTTCATTTATTTTTGGTAAGATTTAAGTATCTGTACAAATTTAACAAATTCTGATCACATATACATATATAATATATATATACATGTATAATATATATTTTACTCAAAATATTGTACACGATTTACAGATAAACAACAAATAACTATTTAATTTTGAAATCATTTAAAAATACTTTAAAATTTTATTGTACAATTTTTACGCGGTATAATAAGGAATAGTATAATGACTAGGAAAAAAAATGTAATTCGACAACGGTAATTTCAAAAGAAAAGCAAAATATATGTATTAAAACAAACTATTAACATCTCTGTAAATTTAACAATTATAATATATATATATGTATATTTTTTATATACATCGTATTTTTTCAAACTAATTAGATACGCTAATATAGGGTCCACATAGGACTTATTTCTACTATATATATCCATTTCTTATCTATTCCCATTCGTGCATTCACAAAAGGGATTTTTTTTTTTTTAAATCTAAAAGAAAAAAAAGAAATATTTCTGCTCATTATATTTATAATTTCCTAAATGTAGTACGAAATTGTATTGGTACATTCATGTTACCATAAGCAGCATATATTTGTTGAATACTATTCACTCTACATTGATACAACATCATTCCCCTACCAATGATAATAAATTAATAAAAAGTCAAATTTAATCATCTAATACGAAACATATCCTCACTCAACATTTCTATTTTTTACAATATGTTCCAGTTCCAATATACGCACATTAGAATAATATATATACACAACGTACACTTATGAAAACAGTAAAAACAGTAAAAGCTAAGAAGTTCATTTATAGTGCATATTAAAAACTTTCAGACTTTTCTTGTCACATTTTGGTGAAAATATGTAATGCTTGTACAATCAAAAATATAAATTTTCATTGAATATTAGTGTCGAAAGTGAAACAAAAATAAAGTTGAACAAAGAAAAAGAAAAAAAACATGAGAAAAAAGGGAGAAACTGACACACCAAAAAAAAAAAAATTACTCATGATTCTAATGGGAAAAAGAAAAAAATATTGTTTATATTAGCAAATAAATTATAATGTTCGTCGTTACGCAATTCTCCTCCTATACATGTAAACTAAATAATTCGGTAAATTAAACAGGCTGGTAAATACAGATATTAAATATCATACGGAAATTTACAATTCATATACATATATACGTAAAAATATAAAAAAAAAACACAATATCTCGAAAATCTTTTCTTTTTAGTAAGAAAATATCCACAAAAACATCAAATATATATATAACATCTGTACTCATTTAGTGATCGTTTTTACAATAGTTTTTTTTACAGCAAATGTGTAGTAATCAACTACCATATTAACCAACGTTTACCTATTATAAATCTGTCAAAGAAAAAATAGGTAAACCAAGTTGACTTCTTTATGAAAGCAAATAGATTAAATGATAAAAAAATGCTTTTAAATAACACGCAGGAAAATACGACTTATTCTACTTTGTTATGTAATGGACATTAAAAAAAATTATTTTAGTAATTTCCTTTTTCTAAAATGTTATTTTATTTTGTATACGACTCTCAACAATTAACTAGCCATCATATTTTAAATGTGTTTGTTGTTGTAAGATTAGCTAAATAGGCGATAAATAATTCAAACTCTACTGTTATTTTGTAGAGAAAAAAATATTACCTTGTATATATATATATATTATACCTTTTTCCTTTTTTTACCAAAAATGCTAATTTCGGCATATGATGTTCCAACTTGTCATAACCATATGTAAAAAAAACAGAAAACTTAATTTTTTAACAGGAAAAAAATTTTAAAATAACTTTAAAGAAATTATTGTGCATTAATAATATAATTTCACATGTATTCCCATGAAATTTACACAAAAAAAAATATATTGTGCACTAATAATATAATTTTACATGTATTCCCATGAAATTTACAAAAAAAAAAAATAATATACAAGTATGGAATGAGTTTACAAATATAATTTCTTATATTGTGTATAGTAACAATTAATAAGAAGTGAAAGTTAATAAGCATTTTCTTAACTACCAAGGTTTGAATTCTTTGTCCCACGACCATTCACCAAATATTGCTAAACCAAATATTACTAAACCAAATATTACTAAACCAAATATTACTAAATTAAATATTACTAAACCAAATATTTCTAAACCAAATATTTCTAAACCAAATATTACTAAATTAAATATTACTAAATTAAACATTACTAAACCAAATATTACTAAAACAAATATTACTAAATTAAATATTACTAAACCAAATATTTCTAAACCAAATATTACTAAAAAAAATAGAAGTTTTTTAATTCAAACGCCTTACTATAAGAACTAAACCCATCCTCAGAAAAAAATTAATATTGTTTAATGACAAAACAAAAACAAAACAAGTTATATACGACTTTGTTTGCTTTAGAAATTTAGATAAACTGTTGCAAGAATCGTAGAGTGCATTTTTTCATCAAGCTAATTTTCTTTGATATCAACAGTTTTTTTTTTTTTTTTTTCCTAAGTAAATGATTTTTTTTTAAAGAATAACAGTTTTAACCTTAAAAAAAAAGTTTTAATTTATATATAAATATGTATATATTTCTAACTTTTTTTTTCTATTTCTTTTTATCGAAGACAAATATTTTTTGACAATCCAAAAAACTGTTTACAATCGTGTAAAGTATAACACAAATGAATCACAAAAATGAATATTAATATACAAATTTTGTACGTTTTAAGTAATGAATTAATATCTGCAACATTCGCTAATTAAAATTATTATTAACAGCTATTAAATATAAATCAGGGATCGAGTTAGAACCAAAAAGAATACAGGATCATATAGCATCAACCACGTTATACCATATACAGCTCTTTTTTTTTTTTTTTTTTTTATTAATAATGATTCTTATATTGTGTGATAAATTGATATAAGTAAGCTAACAAAATAGCATTATGATTAAAATAAGCTTAAGAAATATGGATTTTTGTTTCAAAACTTCATAAGACCCATTTTACACAATATGATTTGTTTTCTGAAATATTAAAAATTGTGATGTTCATTCGACAAACATACATTTGCATAACATATGATATATTCATTCATATTTCATACTTTTGTCATTATTTATGAATAAATAATATAACAAAACACTTAAAAAATATTTTATTATAATTCAACTCTTATTTTATTCATTTTTCACACTCCTCAGTGGCTACAAAAAAGGCATTTTTAAAAACGTCATACAAGTAAATTACACCGTACACACCCCTAACGCCACTGTTGAATACACCAAATAATTAATTTATAAAAAGTGAATACTTTTTGTAAATTATTTAAAATACAATAAACATATGGGCTGTATATATTCAACTATAAATTAGCAAACCAATGAAAATGGAAACACTTTGTGAATAGGTCTTATCACATCGATAAAACAGATAGTCAGCAGAAAACACATATTGGGTGAAAAGTGTGTTTTTTTCCAATTCAAATAAAATAGACAATTTATATGCGATCCTTTCTGATGTTTATAAAAAGGCATTATAAATACAAAATAAATTAAAAATTGTTATTTTATGAATATAACAGATTTTTCTCTCTTTTTTTTAGAAAATATAGAAACAGAAGCTCAACTGCAATGAAATAATATAGAAAATTAAAGAACTTCCGACGGTAACAAACATATAATATATTAAAGCATAAAAAATAAAAGATAAAAAAAATTTTTGTATTAATATCTTTGTAATACAAATATTTACAAAAATTGCAAAAAAAATTGAAGGTACCGGCAAAATTAAAAAATAGAAAAATGTAATATAGAGATGTGGCTGATTTTTTTGAAGAAACAGAACATTATTCTCGAGGTGAATTATTAGTATATTTTAACCTATAAATCGCATTTTAACTTAATTATATTTGAATATATCTGTTTAATCTCATCTAATGCAACCGATACTTCTTCAACATTGCAGAATTCAGACTTTGATAATACCCTGTGACATAGGATTCTGAAATTGTGAAGCTTTATTTGGAGATTTTCACATAAATTATATATTAATTGCTTCTGTTTTATAAATTCCTTTTTTGTACAAATATTTCCTATTGGCAACGTTTTAAATTCTAAATTGGAAATTACATTACAAAGCGCTTTTCTAACATCTTGTAAAGTATTTAAAACAGACTCTTCAACTGTTACATTTACCTTTTTTAGCATTTTCAAGATACGACGCATATCCTTTGTTACTATCAATAGGATATATTGTGACATTTGTAATTGCATATAACAAAATAACAAATGTGTAATATGTTCTTTTTTATTTTCAAATAATTCATAGAAGGTTGGCGAGTACGATTTTAAGAAGCTGTTAAAATTTTCGCACATAATTAGAAAATTTCGTAATACCAATGTACATAATAATATATTTAGAGTACATTTATTTTCTTCGAATACACGTTGCATAAACAAGGCTCCTATGATATTTTCAAAAAAAACAATCGCTTGCGCTGCATTTTCAAAAAACGTACTAATGATCTGTACTATCTTTTCTTGATACGTCCGTATTCTTTGCAAAAGGTTTTCTAAATCATTAGCAAATACTTGTAAGTTTTCTAGTACATTTTCGACCAAGCTTTGCACATTTGAGAATGTATGTCTACCGGTCATATATCTACCAATCTCTAAATAAAAGCTGGTGCCAGTTCCAGCAAGACGGATTACATGCAAAATGTATTCTTTAATGACATTTTGAAACTCATCATAAGCCTCCCCATTTGCTGCAAATAAAACGGATTTTATTAAGTGGTCTATATGTTTAGGGAATAGCAGAAAGTTCAGATTTTTTATCATATTTTTTCTTATAATTTTTTTTACGTCATCTTTAGTATGTATCTGTCGATTCGCAACACTCTTAGAAAAAAAGATTGTTTTATCCCTTATTTTTGTTTTGAAACGACGTACATGTCGACGAAATGATTCATCTGCAGTAACTCCCATCATTAAATAACATATATTAAAAAAAGGAAGGGAATTCAAAAATTCTTTAATCGTGATATTCTCTTTATAAATTTCGTTGTCTTTAGGAAGGATAATGTTAAACTTATTCTCACTTTCACTTTCACCTTCACTCTCAACTTCACTCTTACCTTTACTATTACCACCATTCTCGTCATCACTATCGTCATCATCATCATTGTTACTGTTGCTGTCGATGTTTCTTGTATTTGAAGAATATAAACGTTTTTGATTAGAATTCACCCAATTAAAAAAAGTGAAATAAGCATCCTTTTTTTTTCTGTTAGCAGAATGCAAAAATATATCTAAGCTTAGAATGTTATTTAAGATTACCTGCATCTGTTTTTCAAATAGAATCAAACGACATGAGTGTTGCATTTGCATATTTTGATATATGTAATTTAAAGTTTCAACAAAAGAATTCCAATGTATATCAGGTGAATGCACATTTATGGTGCATATTTTTTTGTTGCTGCAACATGACTCATTTATATCTTTCTCAATTTCTTTTTTTCTATTTTGCCTTTTTTCATTTTTTCTTTTTTCAATTTGTATATCTTTATTTTTCCTTTTTCCATGTTTTCCTTTTCCATGTTTTCTTTTTCCAGTTTGCATTTCTTCAATTTGCATTTTTTCAGTTTGTGTTTCTTTATTTTGTTTTTTTCCAGTTTGTCTTTCCTGTTTTCTTTCTTCCCTCTTATTAATTGTGGCCATATCAAGAGATTCACAGTTTTGAACTTCTTTTGTTTCATCAGCTTTATGCAATGTGGGGGGGACTTGTATGTTAGATACATTCATAGGATTTTTTTTCATAGAATACAGTAATGGTGCGTCTTTAAAACCGTTTGTATATTTCAAAAAAGCTACCAAAGGAGAGTGCACAATTTCATCCATATCCATGGAATCCCAGGTTATATAATATGGTAAAGCATCTGGGTTATATATTTGTTGTTCTTCTGTTGATGTTGATGGTTGTGATACTTTACTCGATACATTTGCTTCATCTGTACAATTCTGCATATTTTCACGTGTTGTATGTGAAGTTAAGAAATGTGAATTCCGATTAACGTGCGAACATGTCGGGATACTATACGGATCTGTAATATTATTTATCTGTTCAAAATTATGTTTCTCTTACAAAAAAAAAAAAAAAAAACTTAAAATAATAATAATGCCATTTCTTTTTTTAAACGAATCAATGGAAACATACACTACATGGTCAGTTCATTCAAAAGACATGTTTTCAACTTGACCAATTAATAAACATTATGACTAGAACACATTAATATCACATTTCTGGCGCAGTAAACACATTACCTGGATTTGACGTTGTTACCAACAAAACATTATGTAGAAACAGTCCCAACCACATATAACGTATATCCATTTTTTACTTATCATTAAAATTATTCACTTATGAAAATTCAATTATTTTTTTTACATTGAAGAATCAATCCTTTTAATCAAATGTATGTTTTGTAATCTATAAAAATATATATGTATTGAGGTCACTTTACTCAATCCACCTGAAAAAAAAAATAATATTTGAAAATTTCTTATTCGTAAGGTGCATCTGAGTAAGAAATTCTGTTCACTACAAAACAAAACAAAATATATCTATCAAAACTTCAAACAGTAAAATATAGAAATACTACACATTTTAAGAAATATATTCATTATTTTTTTTTTCCGTTACTTCTGGCTTATTATTATATATAACATATAGTTAAATAAAAAATATATTAATAATAATAAATATAATAATAATTAATATAATAATAATAAATATAATAATAATAATAAATATAATAATAATTATATTAAATATATAATAAATATAATAATAATTAATATAATAATAATAAATGTAATAAATATAATAATAATATATATAATAACAAATATAATAATAATGAGAAAAAAATAATTTTTACAGTTAATTTGTATTATACCTAAAATATAGTTTTTTCAGAAAATTAGTTGAACATATCAACAAGTTTTTTTCATGTGATTTTTTATCTAACCCTCATTACTGATTAAAATTTTTTTAACAACAAACTTTATTGAGAAAAAAAAATTACAAACAGCTTTGCGGTACGTACGTAAAACTTTTATCACTTCCATCTAAATGCAAACGCCAATTTTTTAACGAATTATCAGATATCATATTTTATTATGATGTTGTTTTCAAAGTATCATAATCAAAGTTATTTTTTAAAACAACGCAGATAAAACGAGACAATGTAAAAAATTTAGATCAGCTTATAACGTTGATATTTTAAGATGAACACTCATCAATCAAATGAAAGACATGAAAACCAATTCTAATAAAAAAAAAAAATCATAAAAAACGATTTTTTATTTTGTTCCCCAAAAAATTAAATTATTCTCCTGAAATATATAAAAAATGAAAATTATTTGAAACAAAATTCAAACACAATCAACGCACTCTATTATAATTAAAACAAAAATGAATATCCTATTGCATAAATGATATATAACGCTAATGCATGTCTCTTATGAAATAAAAGTATATCTTTCATTCATTAAAGTAAATGAAAAAACTCTTTTATTAATACATTAAAACACATGATTTATACAATTACTTCAAACGTTTTTTTTAATTTTTTTATACATATGCTTACGGTAATTTAGCTGTTGCATGCAATTAACATATACTTCGGTTGGAAACTGTTGTATTTTTACTGGAACTGTAATAGATGACAATACTTTTACTATCTGCTGTAATTGCTAAATTTTTTTTTTATAATTCATTGTTCTTTTTTGGCATTTTTTTTTTTTAATAAAATATTTCTTTTCTTCTACCAGGGGATATTGTACATGCGTAAGAATGCTTTATAAGTTTCTGAAAATTTCTTTAAATTTGCTAGACATTTTGTCTTGTTTTTATGAAAGACACAGGGAGTTGTCAGAATACCTCTAATGAAATTACGATAAAAAAAGTGCATATATAGAGAAAATGTATATTTCTCGAAAGGAAAAAACACAAATATGTGCTTGTGCACCAAAAGAAAATAAGAAATTGTACGATTTCAATTATGTTCATTAGATGCGCAGTTCGCCAAAAACTTAAATATTTTTACTTTTGAAATGTTTAAGTTTTAGAGAAAGAAGAAAAGAAGAAAAAAAAAAGAATACAGAAAAAATACAAAAATAACACAACAATAACACAAAAATAACACAAAAATAACACAAAAAAAAATTAGTAACTAATTTCACATTAAATGAATAATTCGTTTATAAAAACGGACTTTTTATATTTTTGTTCAATACTGTACTCTGATTCGTTATTAATCAAATATCCCAAAAATATTTTATAATATCAAAAATGATTTTGATATTCGAAGATGGATGGTTCCTTTTTATTTGTCAAATTCACTCTCTTGAGCTTTCTGATTGTTTCTGTAATGTAATCAGTACATGTTATACATAACTTTGTTGTTTAAACAGATTCATGAAAAGAAGTCAACACAATCACTTTTTTTATGTCACTCTGTGTACTTTTAATGAACGCTAACATTTTTCATAAACACTTTTACTTTTAAAAGTCTTCATTCAATTCATTTCTAAAAAACAAAAATGAAAATTGACGACCCCATAAAAAAAATTAAAAAAATATATTTTTTTGAAATTATGTGGAGCACAAAATTAATTTTTGACATTATAAAAATAATTTTAAAATTTCATGTATTTTCATTTTTATAAAAAAATCTTTTACGTGTACAATAAAACTTCTATTGATATCTGAAGTTTTCCTCTACTCTCAAAGGATAGGATTAAGCCTTTATATGATATTTTTGATTAATTGATTTGTTTTCTGGCAATTGACTGATATATTTTTTTTAACCAATAATTCTATATCGTTTGTCTTTTGCTTTTTCTATCAGTTCGAAATTGCATGTTTTAGAAGTTTTGTCATTTTTATAATTTTAAGACAATTTATCTGTCTGAGAATGCTCCTATCCTTATGTAGTAGACGACTGTTTATCTTACTTTAATTATTATAACAAAATTATACAAGGGTTACATTGATAATTCAAGAGTTTACTAGAGAAATACTTTACATCTGTGAAATGTTTTCTTTTCATACTAGTTTTTTTTTCAACACTGAAAATGTTTTTATTAAGAAATTTTTTTTTTTTTCATAATGTGCTTTTCATTTTGTGTACTGTATTGCAAACTTAACATGCTCTTAGTAAAAAGTTCAAACTTAATGTTTAGAAAAAAAATGCACTTTGTTCCTTATCCTAAAATAAAAAGGTAGAAAGAACCAGACCTTAAAGATAGAACGATAAAATGAAGTCCTCAGAGTGAATCTTAATATGACTCATAAGTATCAGAATAGTTAGAAGAGTATATCATTCATTCACTTTATAAATTCTTTGCATAGTATTAATTTTTAATAGGAATAGGTATAACTATTCATAATAAATACTGCATTTATTTCTGGCTCACATAAATTATAAGTTGGGGATTTATCTCTAACGAACCAGTATATAACGGCTATCCTAAAATCAGTCAATGGCATTTTGATTTATCATATAGCAACAAATCACACTTTCCGTTTTCTGCGAATTAATCCTTCCTGATGAATTTTTTGGATTTTAATCAACGGTCATACAGACATATAAGAAAATTCCAATGTAAAAATAATGGTTTGGCCTTCTGTCATTTTTATTTGTTTATATGTCAGACCAAAAGAGAATACATAGAAGTAATTCACTTACATGCAAGTAATTACATATTTACCCAATTCAATTTCATGTAACCCTCATTTCTTGGTCTTTAAAAATATATCCAAAGAATACCTCTTAAAAAAAAAAAAAAAAATGGAAGTTACCATATACATCAAAAACAAAAGAAGATACATAAAAATATGATGAAATGTTTTGAAAGGGGTGAAACAGAAAAATGATTATTAAATGAGCTTACACATAATTTGTATAACAGATGTCTATTAATCACCATAAGAGTTCCTTCATATAATCCACAAAAATAAAAACTGTCAGATGAACAGCTGAAAGATATACCGTAAAATATCATTACTTTAGAGAAGAATCCTATTTTGCATATAATAAACCTTCATACTGAAAACGAATTATTATGATTTTATATATTAACCAAGACGTTTATTGGTCTACGCATTGTCGTAGTAAGTTCATCTATAATATATATTAATTTATCAAAAATAGTTCAAGCTGCCAAAAAAATGATTCAATATACGATCTTTTATTTTTGAAGAAACTCTCAAAACTCCGGTTTATCAAGTACTGAAACAATAAAAATTTTAACTTCATAAAAAAAAAAAAATAAAAGGGATTCACTCCAAATATACAACTAAACATCTCATATCTTAAATGACAAGGTTTTTATTTTCCAGTTAATTTTAAGAAAATGTTAAAAATTGGAAAGGAACAAAACGAAATTTCTTTTACTGTTTCATCAAGAAATAAAAATGTACAAATGTTTATAGACGAACATATCTTCCACATAATTTACAGAAATTAAGTAATCGAAGCAAAGAAAAAGCAGTGAAAGCATAGAAAAGTAAAAGGAAGAAACTGAAAAATAAATTGATTATATACCCTTTAACCAAATGAAATATTATAATAACCACATTTATGATTTTTTTTTTTTTTTTTTTGTTCGAAGTCATTTTATATCGGAAAACGGCTTTAATGTAAATTTACGCATATATTTATTATGAACTATTAAATTAGATTTCTGTAACTTTTAATTTCTGGTTTTTTTTTTTTTTTATACACGTTCGCTTGAAAACTAGCTTAAATGAAATGGATATTAAAAAAAACACGTAGTTCATATTTCATTCCCTGTTTCTTATTTCCATTTATCCGTATGTTATTGTATTAATGCTTGGACATTTAACCTCAAAAGTTTCGTAATGTTATCAAATAAAATCTAATTAATACTAAATTTTATAGATGCGTAAAGAAATAGTTTTTGCGAAGGTTTGCTATTTATTCATAATAGATTGAATATTAATTGAATAAAATAAAAGAAACATAATGACACTAATTAAAATGCGAATATTTTTTAACATAAAAAGTGGACGGACTAAAAAAAAAAAATTAAAGTAAAAAAAGTTCTTCTCAACAAAAATAAAGCATCTCTTACCGGTGGATTATATGTAAAAACAGATGTTTACTCCCAAAGTAAAATAACATACACATAATAAAAATTGTTCTTTTAAATTACAATCTCGTTGCAAAAGCAATTTATATGCTCTTAAAATAAAAAAAAAAAAAATGAGTTTTTAATTGAAAACATAACAGATACATCGAATTCATAAAATTAAGCAAACTGTTATTCGCTATGCATCCTCTTATTCATAAAAAAAATAGTGAAAAAAAGAAAAATGTTTGCACATAAAAATTATTTCTTGTACGTTTCTCGAATATTTTGTATCCTTCAAGAATAAAATTATTTGTACAATGAATTATTAACATGTTACTCATCACAACTGATTTGCATATTTTCCAAAGAAAAATGTCCAGAATAAAAAGCGTAGCTAATATGCTTCATGAATTTATTTTAAAAAAAAATAAAAAAATATAAAGAATTACATAATAGAAAAAACTGACATATTAGTAATAATCTGGAATACAAATAATCAAAGTAGCTACTTTAAAAAATATGCAAAGAATATAGATAAAATATATATATATATATATATATATGAGAGACATCATGAAACGCATGACGCACTCACTCTATAATTCATTTTCAGATTGCACGCTGAATACATCATAATACAACTCATGATATGTATAACATTTAAAAACTAAATTTTTATACTCTAGTTTATTCGTTTCCAAAAAAAATTTACGTGCAATTTTTATTTTCTCAATTTTTTCATTTATTTCTGCACTATAAACCAGTAGCAGATGTTGCTTGTTAAAAATTCGTCTCTTTTTATCGATACAATTTATTAAATGTAACATTTGTTCCAACAAATTAATTATTTCCTTAAAACAATTTTTAATAGAAGATATATGTTTATCATTCTAATGGATACGCAATAATACTTCTGCATATGTGGGTAATCAAAATAACCGTAATAAAATTTAAAGCATAAAAATAGTGCATATCGCGAAAATGTGCATTCTGAAAAGGAAAAAGAAAAAAAATATATACACATATATATGTAGGCCCTTTTTTCCATATAAATAAAATTTTACATGTGTGCATGAGAAAAAACAAAACTTTTATATATTTTTTTTTTTTGTTTGAGGAGAGAAGAATTTAGAAGCACGAAAAGAGAAAAAGTTTAATAAGAACTTCCATGGTTTCTTCTTAAAAAAATGTTTAGATATTCATAGAAGTGAGTAATCATATTCCTAGCGAATGAATAGTTAAGAAATTTTATGTGTAACGTGTGTGAACAGGTATTTTTGTTATTCGTCTTTTTGTGTATATTTAAGTACTACATGTATGTATACAATTATTTTTTTTTTGTAGGCCTCGCAAAAGGTAACCATCAGTGAGTCAGCTGCAGACCTTAAAAGAATACCAAATAAGATATATGATTCCCAATTTTTTTTTGAAAAGAGAAAAAGCCAAAGAAAAGAAAAGTAAAATAAAAGAAATATTTGTTACTCATTACATAAGTAGTCTTTACAGTAAGTGCGTTTAATAGTATTTGACTCGTAAGTGAAAAATGGTAGTGTATACATCCTACTATGTAATGTGCCTGTGTTTAATTTGTACTTTTATTTTATGATAAACTTTATACTTAATAGAAAATATTCAAATCTATTGAGATTATATCACAGTAGGCTCTGTAAATTTAAAATTAGTAGAACCACTGTATAACAGCAGACAAAGCTAAAGTTAAAGTCAATTTGATAAACCAATAGTATTTTTTTTTTGAACACTGCTCATACAAGTCTGAAGTTTTTGTTTGAGTTAAGCAAAATGCTAATTTTTTCTAAAAAATATTCGGTCTTACATTTTTAAAACACGATATCATATATCTGTTTTTTCATTATAAAGATACTTCTAAAAGTGGTTAAGAAACTTTATAAAACGTTATATTAACTAATATCATAGGGTCCATCTATGTATTTTTCACGTGTATATTTTCCAATGAAAAATTTTTACACATTTTGAAAAAAGAATTTTTTACAGTGGTATTTTACATAGAATACAATTAATTTATTTGTTTTCTTTTATTTTTTTTACGCTGAACCTTTTCTGCTTTCTTTTTTTGTAAGCAGGAAAAATGAAACTGAACAAAGTTGTATCCATCGAAGCAAGATAAAAGAAAATACTTTATATGTACTTAAAATTTTATGAAAAGAATTCTCTGATTCGTGATATAAACTTTTCTGTATAAAATTATGGCAGTTTATTTGGAAGCATATATGTTGCCTACATCTTTAAGTTTATCAAAAAATAGCACAAGAAAAAAAAAAAAACGTATACGAAATAGAGTTAGAGTTTCTGTCACTTTTCCTTCGTTTTTAAAAACATGCAGCTTCATAAAAAAGAGAAATATAAAAAATCAAACAATACAGTCCAAAGCCATATTAAGAAAATATATACATGCATGTAAACATACATACACACATACATACATACATACATACATTTCATCTGAAACAGATTGCAGTACAGTATGCAATACCTAATAAATAACAAATACGCATATAAAAACACAAATTCTTAATATGAAAACCTCACAAGCAGAATGTTAAACAAAAATAAATTATCTAATTTAAATTAAATCAATAATTAAAAAAAACAATTAAAAAATATGGGACAGTGTTTATAAATAAAAGGCTTATCATTCCTACACGTGTTGGGAATTACTAGTCATTTTGTGTTGTACGAGTTAAGGGATTTTCTATTTCGAGAAATGCCTCTAAGGTTTTTTTTAAAAAATAAATAGTGCCCACAATTTTTTTATTCAATGATGATCGCATATTTGTAGCTTCCAAATTATCACCACTTACAGATTTTAATGTTTTAAACATACTTTCTAAATTACGAAGATGAAAAAGACACTGTTCTAACAGTTGACCAGTTTTAAACATATAATAACCTAGTAATAGAAGCACCTGTTTTTCATTTTGAACACACAAAAATGATTGGTATTTTTTTTCAAAAATATCAATATACATTTTTAGTTCACATAATATTTTACTTGTTAATTTCCAATTGTCCGTTAAATATCTTTTCTTTTCTTCTTTAAACAAAACTAATTTATCTAATATATCATCTTCCATAGATGTGTCTTCTTCCATAGAATCATTTTTCTCAATTTGTTTCACTGTAGTTTCTTGCTGATGTGCTTGCACCTGTTTTCCTTCTTTCTCTCCTGCTATTTCTCTTCCTAATATTTCTGCTTCTTCTTCTAACCTTTCTTTTTCTAATCTTTCTTCTTCTAACCTTTCTCTTTCTAATCTTTCTCTTTTTAATCTTTCTTCTTCTAACCTTTCTCTTTCTAATCTTTCTGCTTCTACTTCACCATCATCTTCTTCATCTTCTACTTCGTCTTCTTCTTTTTCTTCTTCTATTATTTCTTCTCTTTCTAATCTTTCTGCTTCTACTTCACCATCATCTTCTTCATCTTCTTCTTCTTCTTCTTCTTCTTCTATTATTTCTTCTATTTCTACATCATCGCTTTCTATTCCTGCTCTCCTATCATATGATGAAAGAAATTCATCGTCGTAACCATCCTCTTCCTCTTCTTCTTCTTCTTCTTCTTCTTCTTCTATTATTTCTTCTATTTCTACATCATCGCTTTCTATTCCTGCTCTCCTATCATATGATGAAAGAAATTCATCGTCGTAACCGTCCTCTTCTTCTTCTTCTTCTTCTTCTTCTATTATTTCTTCTATTTCTACATCATCGCTTTCTATTCCTGCTCTCCTATCATATGATGAAAGAAATTCATCGTCGTAACCATCCTCTTCTTCTTCTACTCTATCAAGAAATAGAAAACATTCATCGTTGTAAGCTTCCTCTACGCCTTCTTCTTGTTGTCCTTCTTCTTCTTCTTCTTCTTCTTCTTGTCGTTCTCCTGTTCCGTTTATTCTTTCAAATGATAAAGCAACATTATTGTTGTAACCTTCCTTTACTCTTTGTGTTTCATTTACTCCCCTAAAAAATAGAAAACTATCCGATTCGTCACTTTCTTCTTCTTCTTCTTCTTCTTCTTCGTTTTCCTGTTCGTCAATATCCTGTTCGTCAATTTCTTGTTTTTCACTTTCTTGTTCGTCACTATCTTCTTCGTCACTATCGTCTTCATCACTTTCTTCTTCGTCGCTTTCCATTATTTTATTTTTTAATTCGGCAATTGACGAAACGGCAGTTTTCACTTTGTCACTTTTTGTTTTATTAATTTCTTCGTCGAAAATTTTCTTTTCTTTACATATTTCATTGTTGCTTTCAATATAATTTTTTAGCCACAACGACAACAATGGTGTTTTATTTAATTCTTCAAAATTATTTTTTATTGAAAGCATTTGAATCGATTCTAACAGTTCTTTCAATTCCTTAGCAGCTTCATACATACAAAACAAATTTTGAATTAGAATAACTAGTTTAAACCCGCAGGTACCTGTGTCTGACGCTACTTCATCCGTAGAAGAATCGTCCAATCTTGCTGCCGTTAACAATTTTGAAGTGTGTACTCGCGGAGTATTATAATAGTCACAATAGTTCTTCGTGCATACTTCAGAATGATCCAAAATATTTTTTTTACTTTCTTCAAGTAATGTGGTTATTTTTTTTCGCATATCTTGATTAGCAATTGACTCATCCCATAACGAACTACATTTTTCTTGTATACAACTAATATTTGAATTAAGTTTAGAAAAATAACTTTTTAACACATCTGATATCAACTCTTTACCGCTTAAACATTGTTCACTTAAGCAGAATGTTATTAATTCCATTACTGTAGTAAATTCTTTAAAAAGCATATCAAATAATTTTTCAATACCGTAGTTTAGGGAAACCAATAAATTACAAACTGTACTGGTAGAGGGGTTTTCCTCGGATTTATCAAATAACCTACAATAACATTGCAAATCTCTTGACAGTGTTTTATAACAAGATAACGCTTCATCGATATTCATATGAACATTAAATGTATTCAACATAATATTGTTTAACATATCAATGCATACATCCAATGTTATAGCACATGCTTTGTGTATTGTATGTTCTCTTTTTAAATCTTTGTAAAATTTCTGTAAAACAGTTTCTAAAGAATTATTTTTCAAGGAAATGGTAACGCTGGCACATATATTAGCGTTATGTAACACCAATTTAGCTACTGTGTTATAATCTTCTTGATTAGAACATCCACAAAGTATCTGTTTTAACTCTTCAAAAACAGTCTTTAATTCAAGAGCAGTGAATGCATCAAGGGAGGCCAATTCTTGGTCCAGCATTACAATTAATGTATTTGCAAGTGCTGAGAAATTACAATCAAATGACCTTAATGCCTTTTTAATTTCATCTATTAATAATTGCATATTATGAAATCCAGTATTGTCTGAAAGAGTATACAACTTTCTTGAGTTGTTTTCAAATACATGACCCATTCCAACAATATCAGCTTCGAGGTTTAGCATATATCTATGTAATCTATTATATAAAGAATATAAATTAATTCGACGTTTTGTTTTTTTCAAATGACCTACATTGTTGTCCCATTCTCTGGCAGATGCCTGTTCATCTGACGATGAACCTATACTAGAACTTTCCTCACCTTGTTCTTCTGGCTGTAATACTAGATTCGCACTTACATTTTGTCGTTCACCAACTGAATCCAATATATCGAGTTCATTCTGTGGATTTGCTCGTATATTAACTGCTACATAGCTTTCAACTGCAAAGGAAAACATATATGCCAAAAAAAAAAGTACATATGCAAATAATTGATAACCATGCTTTTGCAAAATGATTTGAAATTATTTTTAACAAACGATGCTGACACTACATATACACTCAAATAATATATGAAAATCATACTGCATAGAAACAAAGTAAATAAACATATATCGTCCTCATGCAAACATACAAGGGGACATATCCGGTGACGGTTCCCTATTAGAGCATAAGCAGAGACGCTTAACTATGAAAAACTAAAATAAAGAAAGAGAAAATATAATATTTTGTTACAGAAAAAAAAAAAAACGGAAAACCGAACACATAAAATGTAAAATATAAAACATAAAATATTAAAATATAAAAAATAAAACATAAAATATAAAACATAAAATATAAAACATAAAATATAAAACATAAAACATAAAACATAAAATATAAAACATATAACATAAGATAGATAAAAAGAAAGAAACCCTCAAATGATGAATACTACATATATTTTATACTTATTATGTATTTATTTTCTTCATTCTTACTAAAATTAAATAGAAAAAAACATTTAGAAACTTCATAATGGAAGATACTACATACCCTTTTATATATATTGTGTTTTATTCAACTATGTTATATGTTTAAGATCCGTTGTTATCATATGTCAATTAAATAAGGTTTCAATATTTCTTACAAGATAAATAAAGTAAAATTGTTAAAGAAACAAAAACAATCAATAATATAAAATAGTTTCCTTGTAAACAAACCAAATGCTTCACTTTCTCTTATAAAAAATCTCCAGCTATATTGATGACCTACCTATTCCAGCAGTTAAATTACAATATATAATTATACAACAAAAACAAATAAAATATTTAATAAATGC
>LSRZ01000169.1:0-27784 GCA_001625125.1 Haemoproteus tartakovskyi | reverse complement strand
AGAAGAAGAAGAAGAAGAAGAAGAAGAAGAAGAAGAAGAAGAATCAGAAGAAGAAGAAGAAGAAGAAGAAGAAGAAGAATCAGAAGCGGAGGTGAATGGGGAGGTAGATGCAGATCAAACAGAAAATGAAACGGAATCAGATCCACAAATGGAACAGAATGCAAAAGGTACAAAAAACGTAGAAAAAATGGAAACAACGAATTTTAGGGAAAAGTTAGTAATTAACGACACAACCAGCAATGAGGTGAATTGGGTTAATGGTAATTATGATGGTTGCGGATTTCTTATTTCTGAAATGTTACAAAATAAAAAAACGGACAATGTGAACACATATATACAAGCTTTTGTTGAAGAAAACGATATAGAGCAGAGCACGGAAACGGATGGTTTTCCAAATGTTCATTTCTGTGAGAATGAACAGAATTGTACAGAAGAAACTTATTTTGCTAAGAGTAGTAATAATTTGTTGGCATTGAATGAAAGACATGAACTTGTTTCAGGTGAGGCTACCAACTCGAATACCGATTTTGGCATGAATGTGAAAGAAAATATTTATACTGAAGGTTATACTAGAAAAAATATGGAGATGAATAAAGAGTACGTAAATAAAAACATATGTAACCATTATATAAGTGGAAGAAGATTTGAAGATAAAGAGGGAAATGTTAGTAGAAATATTAGTAGAAATGTTAGTAGAAATGTTAATGAACATGATAATGAAAACGTTAATGCACATAATAGTGAAAATGTTAGCGAAAGTGCTAGTGAAGATGTTAGCGAATGTGTTAGTGAAGGTGTTAGCGAAAATGTTAGCGAATGTGTAATCGAAAGTGATAGCGAAAATGTTATGGAAAATGTTAAGGAAGATGGAAATAGTATAATGAAACAGTATAACCAAAATGATTATAACGTGCCAGTTAGTTTTGCAGATAACAATAAAAAATTAGAAGAAGCAAAAGAGTGTGCTTGGTATACCCAAGAGAATATAGACGCACACATTAATGTAAAGGTGAAACATGAAAACGATGAATATTTTAACAATTTATCGAAATACTTCAATAATGAAAACGACGCTGTTGTTCCAGAAATTTCAAATTCAGAGGAAGAAGAACAAAATGAAAGACAGATAATGGCTAACCGACAAATGGAATGTAAAAATAGTGTGGAGTCTACAAAGTTTGTGAAGAATGACATGGATGAAATCTTTAATAAGTGTTCTAGTAATTATTATTCTTGGATTTCATATAACACAGTATGTAGATATTCCAGCAAGGGCGATTTTGACAATGGTAGAAGTGAATATGGTCAAACCAACATTTTAGGATTCAATAATGCTCTTAACGGTTCATTTAGTGACACTCGCAACAGTTCACCGAATTCAGACAATACCAGTAATAATGCACAGACTATTTATTATGCCAATAGTAGTAATAGCACAAACGCTACACACGCAGGAGACAATGAATATGATGCTGATTTGAATCATTCAGTTCGTACTATTCAAACTATTGTTTCTGTGCAAAATACATATTACAACAACGTGCAAAATGAAACGTTGATAAATAATTACATGCACAATCATAACCCCACAATGCTTCCATTGCAAAAACCAATATACTCCTCAAATTTCACAGATAATAACATTACCAATAGGGAGTTGCACAATGCACTTACAAAAAGTACCATAACACAAGGACGTAGTTGTGATTTTTCAAAGAACTCGGAGAATCCCACAGATGAATTGTTTGCAACTAATGGGGTTCAACACACATTCCCGAATTTAAATGAAAAAGATGTACAAGAAAGTGTTCAACATCAAAAAGACGAAATCAATAATAGGACGCACATATCGTGCAATATGTAAGAAAAACTTTTAAAAAGAAATGATAGAAAAACAAAAAAAAGTGTGTTCAACTAAAAATAAGAAATAAAATATGTGCGTGTCAAAATAACTGAATCGGAAAAGTATTAATGAAAACAATACACAAGATCAATTTCATTTAAATAATTCTTTCTGTTTTCAACAAAAGTATGTTTTCCATTGGAAAAACCATATATGCTTCAACTATTACAAAAATCCAAATCAGAATTACTAGATCTTTTTTTGAAGGATGCTCATTGATCAAACACTGTTACAAATAATACTCAATGAAAATAAAGAAATAGAATTGGTGACACATATATTATACAGAAGGATACTGTCGCAGAAGATTGAAACATGGAGTTGTTAATGAATAAATCCATTATAAAATTGAATATTTTACATTATTTTTTTTTACAGAACAATAAAATGGAATAACTTAAACAGAAACCACCTTTAATTTCTTTAATTGAATAAAAACATACAAAATTACAGCACTGAATTATTTGTGTTTATTACATACTTTGACACCTTACACACAGTACAAATAGTGTATTTCTTTTATTGTCTGATACTCAAAATAATAAAGAATTTCATGTTCATTTACATATTATATTATATTATATTATATTATATTATATTATAAGGAAGTATTATGATTGTACAAAACATATATGTAGTGATTTATATAGTGGGGTACATTTTTTTTTCTGTTTTTCTTTACACTTAAATTATTTTTTCCAGTTTTTTATTATTTTTTTTCATTTTTACATTTTTTCACTTTTTCAGTTTTTTTTTTTTCTACATTTAACAAGTATGTTAACTGAACGATTACACAATATAACATATAAGGTATACTTTTTTTTTATCTGTTGCATTGGTGTGACAACCAGTTTTGTGTTTTAAAAACAAAGCAAAAAGATGTTAATAGTAAAACATAAAAGTTGTAGAAAAAAAAAATGCAAAGAAATAAATATAAAGAAAAAAAAAGAAATGCAAACAAAAAAATGTTGCAAAAGAAATAGTGTTTCAAAAAGAGATAAATAAAACATGTTATTTATATTTTTTATATGATCATACTTTTGGTAAATATAAAAAAATGGTATTGTAATAAGTAATACAACACAAAATAAGAAAATATGTATCTGTATAAAAGAGCAACGCTTTTTTATGCAAATAGCATTAAAACAGAAAAGTTGTAACAAGAATGGGAAAACCCCTTTCGCCCCTTTCCTCACAAAATAAAAATGTATATCTTTGCTTAAACCGATAAAAAAATAACCTTTTATTTTGCAAAAATATTATAATTCAAATGTTGAAATTTCTTAATATTTTTTATTAAATACATGCTGTGTGCTTATTCTGTCATATTTTTACAGAAAAAAGGAGTTTTTTTTATGTATTTTTTCTAAACATTTGGGATTGTTTTTTTCTTTGGATGTTGATGAACTCTATTTGTCGTAGCAGTGCTAACTTAAAAAAGAAAAAAACTAATCACAGGTGGAAAAACATATTATAAATTAAACATTTGTGAAATATAAGAAAAAGAAATAAAAAAATTTAAAAAAAAAATAAAAACGTTTGAAGACAGGAATTTTAATCAGGAAATCAATTGCAAAAGTTTCGACGTTTAAAGGTATTAGAGAAGTGAGTGATAGTTTTGCTTAATGGTTGTCTAACATCATTTGATTATCGCAGTAGAATAGTGTTAAAAATAACAAATTCTGAAGATAGTAATATTTTTAATAACATACTAGTAGTAGTAACAGTAGCAGTCGTAGTAGTAATATTAGTTCACATAATTAATTTTTGATAAGGATACTGGATTAACTGATTTTTGTATTTTATGAAAAATATTGTTTCTATTGATATAAAAAACTGCAAAACATTATTTCGTTTATTTTATCAAACACGCACAATGGGGAGTCATAATATAAAACTTAATTTAGAAAATATGAAAGATGCTTATGATCCAAAGGAAGTGGAATCGAAGTGGTATGATTTGTGGGAAAAAAATGGATATTTTAAACCAAAAAAAGAATTACTGGAAAAAAATCCAAAATGCGAAAAATTTGTTATTATTTTACCACCTCCCAATATTACGGGATCATTACACATTGGTCATACACTAACTGTAGCTATTCAAGATTCTTTAGTTCGGTTTAAGCGAATGAAAAATTGTTTAACTTTATATATACCAGGAACAGATCACGCAGGTATTGCTACACAAACGGTTGTAGAAAAAATGGTGTATAAAAAAGAAAAAAAAATTCGTCAAGATTATGGAAGGGAAGCATTTATAAAAAAAATTTACGAATGGAAAGATTTACATGGACATATAATTACAAATCAAATGAAAAGAATTGGAGCATCTGTGGACTGGTCTAGAGAATATTTTACAATGGATGAAAATCTCTCCAGTGCTGTTAAAGAAGCTTTTGTACAATTTTATGAAAGTGGTTTAATATATAGAGATAACCGATTAGTTGCTTGGTGCCCATTCCTGAAAACAGCTTTGTCGGATATTGAAGTAAACGCAGAAGAAATAAAAAAACCAACAAAAATAAAAATACCTGGTTTTGATCATTTAGTAGAAGTAGGTGTTTTAATTAAATTCTTTTATCCTGTAAAAGACAGTGAAGAAAAAATTGAAGTTGCTACTACTCGAATTGAAACCATGTTGGGTGATGTAGCAGTTGCAGTACATCCAAAAGACAAAAGATATGAGCATCTTGTAGGAAAGGAGTTAGTACATCCTTTTATAAAAAATAGAAAATTATATGTTATTGCTGATGAATATGTAGATATGGAATTTGGAACAGGAGCAGTAAAAATTACACCTGCTCATGATAAAAATGATTTCGAAATGATGAAAAGACACAATTTAGAAAGTATTAACATTTTTACATTAGATGGATATATAAATGAAAATGGAGGCGACTTATTTAAAGGTCAACACCGATTTGAATGTAGATTTAAAATTCAAGAAGAATTAAAAAAATTAAATTTACTATCTGATAAAGTGCCCAATGTAATGTCTTTGCCTTTATGTTCGAGAACGAATGATGTAATTGAGTACATGCTAATTCCACAATGGTATATGAACTGTTCGAAATTAGCAGAAGAAGCGATCAACTTGGTCAAAAATGAACAACTGAAAATTATTCCCAGCCAGCACAATCAAACCTGGTTTTATTGGTTACAAAATGTGAAAGATTGGTGTATATCACGACAATTGTGGTGGGGCCATCGTATTCCGGCATATAAAATTGTGACCGATGATATCAACGATAAAGAGGTTTCTAATATAAAGAGAGAAAGTAATATAGAAAATCATGAAAAGGAAAATAGCACTGATGATGTTACCGTGGATAATAATATGTTATGTCCTTCGAAAACAGGAAAAGCAGAGAAATGGGTTGTAGGAAGAAATTATGAAGAAGCATATGAAAAAGCTAAAAAAATTACCAATGGAAATAATTTCCAATTAGAACAAGATGAAGATGTATTAGACACTTGGTTCTCATCGGCACTAGTTCCTTTTAGTAGTTTAGGATGGCCGAATCAGACAGAAGATTTGGACACCTATTTTCCTAATACTTTATTAGAAACAGGACAAGATATTCTTTTTTTCTGGGTAGCAAGAATGGTTATGGTGTCTTTACATCTAACAAAAAAATTACCATTTCATACAATCTATCTTCATGCTATGATTAGAGATTCGAAAGGAGAAAAAATGAGTAAGAGTAAAGGAAATGTAGTAGACCCTTTAGACATTATTGAAGGAATCAGTTTAGAAAGGTTACATCAAAAATTATATGAGGGAAATTTACCAGAAAAGGAAATAAAAAAAGCAATAGAATTACAAAAAAAAGAATTTCCAAAAGGAATCGCAGAATGTGGTACCGATGCTTTGCGCTTTGGATTATTGACTTATTTAAAACAAGGCAGAAATGTAAATCTAGACATTAATAGAATTATCGGATATAGACATTTCTGCAATAAATTGTGGAACGCTGTGAAATTCTTTTTAAAAACCTTACCACCAAATTATGACAGTGTTAATACACTTATTCAAAAAACACAATGTGTACATTCTCTTAGTTGGGAAGATAAATGGATTCTTCATAAATTAAATGTCTTCATAAAATCAGCAAATGAAAATTTCGAATCCTATAATTTTTCGGAGGTCGCTTTTGCTGCTTATAATTTCTGGCTTTATGAATTATGTGATATATATTTGGAATTAATAAAGTCACGCCTTTATGAAGAAAACATATCAAACGGTTCAACAATAACAGATGCTCATTTAAAAGAAACGGTTACAGAACCAATACAATGTAACAATATTGAAAAGACAGAACCTATTGATAATGATCAAGTAGAAACGAAATGGAATGAAGCGCAAAAAGCAGCAAAGACATTACATATTTGTTTGGATTGGGGATTAAGATTACTTCACCCTATTGCCCCATTTATAACAGAAGAATTATATCAAAAAATTGCTGCTCCACCTAGTACATATAACTCCATTTCTATTGCACCTTATCCAGAATGTGTTCCATTGTGGGAAAATGAAAAAGTAAATTCGGAAATGAACACTTTTATGGATATTGTCAAAAAATTCCGATCTTTCATATCCAATTTAGAAATCCCGCCTAAAACAAAGTTACACTGTTTTATTGCAGCCAAAGAAAAGGAAGATGAACAATTAATTATAAAAGTAAGAAGTAAAATTGAAGTTTTATCAAAATTGACTTCTTTAGAAATTATCAATTACAACGTAGAAGAACTATCAGAAGAATTAAAAGCGAAAATCAAAAAATGTCTAAAAGACATTGTTTCACACAGATTCATTATATACGTACATTCCAATGAAGAATACTTAAAGCCTTTGTTAAACACTATGAAAAATAAACAAAAGAAATTACAGGCATCTTTAGATTCTTACAATAAAAAAATTAATGATCCCAATTATGAAACCAAAGTACCCGAAGAAGTTCGTACTATGTACGCGGAAAAAGTACAACAATTAGAGTCACAAATAATGGATGTTCAAAATATCATGAAAGAAATTGAGGAATGTTTAAAATAATGCAACAATCAAAGAAAAATTACATTCGATCTACTTCTGCTCCAAAAAGGGAATATAGAAAATCAAAGAAAATGTATATATTTAAAAAAAAACAAAAAACAAATAGTATGTGTATTATTTAGATGAAATGTATAATAAAAAATAGATTACATCTTCACTTCTATGTAATGGGTTCTGTAAATGTCATTATAGTTTCATATTATTTAAAAATGGGTTTACATATTAAAGGAAACAATAAAAAATTTGGATCATCCTTTTAGTAGAATCTTCTTTTTATTTTTTTTTATTTCTTTTTGTCTATTACAATCTTATTTTTACTTTTTTAATTTCTTTTTTTCTTCTTTTTTTTTTCATTTTGTTAAGTTGAACATATGTATTTGCATAAGTTTTTCTATATTGAATTTTTTTTTAATGGATAGACAGATAGATGAACAGAAAAATATACAAACAAGTACATTGTTTTGTCGTCACGTAACTTTCTAAGTTTATAGAATGACTTTTTTTTTTCAGCGATTTGACAAAGAGGTAGAATGGTATGTCATAATATATTTTCTTTTTTTTCTTTTGTTTTCTCTGTTTCGTTCGATATAATGTTACGCCGATATATTAAGATCGTTCCTGCATTTTCTGTTTCAAATGTTCTTCAATAAATGAAAAAATCAACGGTGTATTACAACCTTCAATTTGTTGAAGTATTTCGCTATTCTTTATAATAAGATAAAAAGGGTTCGAATTATTGTTATATATTTTCAACGAAGCTACTTTACTTGCACAGACGGAAAATACTTTTACATTTTCAAAAAAAAAAGTATTCCCCTTATAAATTGTGTTTAATATTTCAAACGTAAAAACACAGGGGCCACACCATTCTGTGTAAATGTCAATTATATAAAGTATATCATTTCGATGAGTAAACAATTCTTCATATTCTTCTTCAGTAGATAAATCGTGGCAAATTTTATCATCACCCCGTTTCATTTTTTCTAATGATCTAAAATCATAACGGAAATAAGTGTCAAACAAAAAAAAAAAAGTAAATAAACAAAACAAATATCAAAGCGAAGCGAAAAAAAGAAAAGAAAGGAAAAGAATAATAATAAAAAAAAAGTTAAGGGATATTTTTCAAAAGGTATTTTTGTCTTTTTAAAGTAGAATAAGGAAAGCAAGTTTTAAATGCTAACTGACATCTGTTGCCATAAAAAAAAGGGGGAGAAAAAGGCAACTTTGAGAGAGAAAAAAAGGAAAAAGAAACAAAATAAAAGGATTAAAAAAATAAAAAAAAAAAGATAAAAGAAAGAATGAAGAATAAAGAATAAAGAAGTATGATACAAAACAAAAACTAAATAAATCTATATACAGTTGTCTTTTAGATTGTATAAGTAAATGCAGAATCAACAAAAATAATTTTAGCATCTAGTGTATTTAATTACAAATTCTAGTATTTGACAGTTTTTAAAATATAAGATAAAAATGAAATTATACGAAAAAATTTTGAATCGTAAGAAATGTTAAATTAAAAAAAAAAAAAAAAAAAAAAATGAACAAGAAAATGAACAAAAAAATGATCAAAAAAAATGAACAAAAAAATGAACAAAAAAATGAACAAAAAAAAGAAAAGTGCATCTACATAACAAAAGTAGAGATGTTTAAAATACGACAAAATATGACATAATATGATAAAATAAAAATAAATAAAATAAAATAAAAAACGTAATATAGAAAAGAGACTAAATATACACACAAGGAGACCATACTGTTTTCAACAATTTTCAACTTTTAAGTTTTACAACATATACTTTTATTGTTTCTATTTTTAATTACATATTTTTTTGGTACATATATATGTGTACTTATTTTTAGATACATTAAAAGGAAGCATTAAAAACTTATACTGTTCCCACATGTGTGCAATCAATGAAATTAAAACAATAAACGAAATAAATTATTTTCAATACATTGATTATTAATCATTTCTACTTTATTGAAATTGAAAATCTGTAAAGATTTTTCACTCACTTCTTTATCACAGCTTAATATATTTTGTAATGTAGAACCTTCAACAAACATAAAATATAAAAAATACGATTTACTTATTTGCTCTTGAGCTATGCAACGTATATGCTTTTGGAATATTAAATTATTCAATTCATCGAGATTTGTTAATTCTACTAAAATATCATCTGTCAAAGATTTTAATAAATATTTATTTGAGTTCTCTTTTTCTTTATATCTCTTTTTCATATTTCTTTTATTATGTATTAAAAAAAATAAATCTCGTATATTAAAATCTCTTTTTAAAAAAGGTTTTTTATTACAATAAGCATTATATTTTTCGGAATAGATGCTAATAAAATACATACATGACTTTAAGTAATACCATTTGTTTTCTTTATATTTAGAGATAAGCATTTCATACATAGTTTTATTGACAATTGTATTTCTGTCCATTATATATTCACAGAAACATATATCTAACAAAAATATGTTGTATACTTCTGTAACCTTTTTATTCAATAAAGATATATTCGAATGCGTCTTCTTTATTTCTGAAACATATACATTTTTTACTTTATTAAATACTCGCCTGTATATATAATATATTTTTTTTTGCAAAATAGTTTTCATAATAAACAGAAAAAGACTTTTGTACTCCTGGGTCTGTATCACTTTTTCTACATAAGTTATAAATAAACTAGAAAAAACAAAAATGTTGATTAAGTGACAATTCAGATCTTCACATAATACCTTGCTTACATTGGAATCTTGCAAAATATATAAAAACGAATGTAAATATTTTTCTAAATTTTTAAAATATTCAACACAAAAACAGTTAAAACTTGTTTTCAAGATTTTATATATAATATGAAAAAATATGCATTTTACATCCTCTAAGCAAAAGTTCTGTTCCTTTTCAAATTTGGGGTTTAAAGAATCAACAAAAAACTGTTTGTTTTCTTCCTTTTCATTTTTCTGATCTTCCTCATCTTTTACCTCTTTGTTTATTTCTTTCAATTCTTCAACAATTTCTTCTCCCCCTTTTAACTGGGTAGAGGAAAGATGTACATTTAAAAACTGATTAAATAATACTTTTGTGTGATTTTTCATAAGATTTTGATAAAAATCATATCCTTCTTGTTTCATAGAAAATATTTTTTTTAACTTTGTTGTTTTTATTTCATTTTTTATATTATTACACGACGTCTGCTCTTTTATGAGATCCTGTTCTCTTGGTGCATATTTTGTATCACACTCCGAATAACATTCCATATTCCCTATTACATTTTTTCTTAATTCTACTGAACATTGTACATTCGCGTCATAATTCTCATCATAATCCACATTATTTGTTTCTTTTTTTATAGTTTCATTATTTTGTTTTAATATATTTATAAACATTTTTAACATTTTCATCATTTTCAAAGGATGTTCTTCTAAAGTTTCATCGTTTAAACAGAACAAATCAAGCCCATATTCAACATCCATTTCTTTACTTTCTACAAATATAATTAACTTATATACAACGTACAGCAAAGGATTTATTTTACTTTCGATCAATTGTTTTGTCTCTTTATGAAAGGAACTTTTTTCATCGATTACAAAAATAAACTTCTTAGGTTCTTCATTTATGCACACATCAGTATTTGCTATTCGAAGAAAGTCTTGACAAATCGATTTTATATCCCACATACAAAATTCGTAATAAAAATAAAAGACATTCAAAAAAAAAGAATAAAATATATACTTTTGAATTTCCCATTTTTTGTTAAAAAATGTAGATACATTTGAAAAAAAATCGAAGAAAAGTTTCTTCATTACAAATTTCCATGTATTTAAAGGATGTGTATCAAAAAAAGGAAAAACTGTAATATATTTGTTAAAAAAAGAAAACAAAAAAAAATGAAACACCTTTTCCAATGCTTCATTTAAATAATCATTATTCCAACTATCAGAAAAACTAACATGCTCAATAAAAGATCCAAAATATCTTTCTTTCATAAATATCCATTTTTTTATATTATTGAACAACAATCTTATTTGTTTATATTCACTGAAAATATCGTGACTCATAACATATTTTGTTTTATAAAAAGTTTCTAATAAATCGATCATACAAGAATACATTTCTTTGACATCTTCTTTCCAAATGTTATTTATTAAATCCATATTTTCGTTTTTATTTTTATTTAACATATTTCTTATTTCGCTGATGTTGTTAATATGATAACAAAAATAAGTTCTGTTCTTTTCTATTTTCTTTTTATATTCGTCACAAAATGGTTGAAAAATAAATACAGTCTTTTCTATCATATGGAAAAAATTATTAGCATTACTTAATTCTTCATTCTTATTCTTTTCATTTCTGTTTTCTTCTGTCTCTATGAAAATATGTAAGTCGTTTTTTTCTTTTCCTTCTTGTTTATCTTTTTGTTTTTCTTTTTCCTTTTGTTTATTATCTCGTATTTCGTTTCCTTCTTGTTTATCTTCTTCTTTTTCTATTTCCTTTTGTTTATTATCTCGTATTTCGTTCCCTTCTTGTTTATCTTCTTTTTTTTCTACATCTTCTTCAAATGAAGTAGAAACTAATATCAACAATATATATTTACTATTCAGAATTAAAAGAACTATTTTTTCAAAACAACTTTTTAATTTTTCAAAAGACAAATCTTTTAATTCTTTCATTTTCCCAATAACCTGATTCCTCAATATTGTTCGTGCAGTAACCATCTCTTTAAACAAATCATTTTTTATTAATTCCACTATTTTCGAATTCTTTTTATTGTAAAATAATAGTAAAATAATTATAGAGGCAGTTATCCTTTTTAATTTTTCTTTATGTATTTTTCTAAGATTTTCATTTGTACCATTTCTATAATTTTTCTTATATCTACTACCATCACCACTATTCTCTTCTGATAATAATGTGAGATTATAAAAAGAAGCATAAATCAATTTGGTCAATATATCTTCTAAATTTCCTTTATGTTTTTTTACTAAAGAATTTAAATAATAAGAAAAATGTTTCTCCTTAAAAGTAGTTTTGTAAATTTCCCTAATCCTTTGATTCTTAACTATTGATTCTAATACTTTTAAACATATAAATATGTCTGTATATATTTTATTTAACACGAATATATAATCTCCTTCATCTATTTTCCGGTTCATATCAAAGTATACATTATTCATATAATTGTTTAAATAAAAAAAACTCATATTGTGTCAATTCTTCTTTACTCTTTTTTAAAAAACTCAGATCCTACATAGTTCGAAATGTTACAATTTTCAAATAAAACTTTGTACCTGTCATATTTCATTAACCATATATTTTTTAATTATTTCTTTTTTCTTCTTTTTCTATTTCTTCTTTATCTCCATTTTCCATTTCTTCTGTTTCTTCTTTTTTTTCTTTTTCTTCCTTTCTGTGCCTCCTTTTCTTTTCGTTTTTTTTTTTAATAATTCCATCGTTTCTCTTCTTTATATCTTCTACTAATTCTTCATAAGTACTAATAATCACTTCTAGATTTGATTTTACCTTTTCGACACTTTCGTACACATTTTTTTATTTTTACTGTATTATCAATAACATGAACACTCTCTTTTTTTAAAAACTCTTTTTACGGAATTCTCTTTTTCAATTATTTCTTTCTTTAATTCGTCAATTAATTTCACCGTATCATCATGATTGTAATTTTGAAATATCCTATCAATGTCTATTTTCATCTTATTAATAAAAAGTACTTTTTTGAATAAAATAGAAAAAAAAAACAAAAACAAAAAAAAAAAACGGAAGACTACATACTACATACTGTTACAATGGAAATGAAATAAAATACTTTAATATGTTTTCTTTATATTATTTTATTTCCAATAGTACTTAAAAGTGGACAAACCAAAACAAGAAGGAATAAGTTCTTTAGTCTTGTACAATATGGTTGAGTTGGTTTTCATAAAAACAAAAAAGATAACATATTTAGACTATTAATATATACACATACATTTATGTATTTATATTCAGAAGTGCTTTTATATAAAAAGTGTAAATTTTAATATTTATAAAAAAAAATAAGAGTTTAATATAAATGGAAAAATCAAAATATATATTTTTATTTTTTTCTTTACAAATATTTTAAACTGAAACGCAACTTGTTTCAATTTTGTGTAATATGTTCTTTTCGTTTTTATTTTATTTATTTAGTTATTTATTTATTTATTTTTTTGGGGGAGAATCAATAAATTTTAATTCACTACAGTTTTTTTTTTTACAGAATCCTAAAAATATTCTTTTTGAAATCAATTTTAGGGGAATTAATAAATATGTAAATGAATGTTTATAATTACTTTGTTCCAAAAAAATAAGTGAACTTTATTATTTCCAAGGATATCGTTTTCTGTGCAATATATATGATAACGTATATATAAAAATAGTTCTATCTTATTAGTTTTTGTGATAGTCATATATATATTTGTATAAGGCCCTTTTATTGTAAGCCCTATTTTTTTTTTTCATTGTAAGAATAAAATACAAGTTAATCATATTGTTATTTATTATTTCCAAGTGTCCGTTTTTTGACAACCATTATTTAATTGGACTGGGTTAGACTAAGCTAAACTAGATTGAAGAATCATAATAGTTTGGATTCTGTTATATTAAATTATATTGGATTTTATTAGATTGGACTGGATTGTATTTTTATTACATTAGACTTAATTGTTTTGATTGAATTGGTTTTACTGACTGAATATAGAAGAGGTGAATAAAAGAACAAACAGACCGACCAACCGACAAACCAACGAGACTTCAAGTGAGAAATAGGAAACGCTAGTAGCAAAATGGGAGAGTTAAAAGTAGGTTCGAAGTTGAAAGAACAAATAGTGTGTAATATGCAACCACTTATATTATGTTTACATAAAAATAATGATGACATTACAAAATGTATAGAGGAAATAAATATATTTGAAAAAACGTGCAGCAAAAAAGTAAATTATGTACATGACCGAATCGGACTTGATGATACAAGAAATACTTTATACACAGGGAAAAAAAATTGAGAAAAGAATAATTTTAAATGAAAAAAGAAACAAAGAAAACAAACCTTAAATTTTAGAAAATGAAAGAAAATAATTCATTTCAAGAAATCTATTGTATAAAGTATTCTAATGAATAAATAAACTCTGTAATTTAAGATTCTTTTTTATAAATTTACAGGATGTTCTTTTTTATGAATGATAGGAAAAAAAATAATAATATAAAATAAAACAAGAATTCAATTCTTTTATACTTTATATAATTGTACCCTCCTTTCTTCTTTCGCCTTTCCCCCTTTAATGACGTGCCCAATTTCTGTCATGTTTTTATTTTAATAACTATTCAAAAAGTGAAATGTAGAATAGACTTAAATAGAAACAAAGTTTAATTAAAATATTAAAAAATAATTTGGAAATATAAGAGTTTTCATTTTTAAAATTACACAAATGAAACTACTTAAAATAATGCAAGTGACACTTGCTAAACATAAGAAAGATAAAGAATAAAGTAAAAAAAAAAAAAAAAAAAACGAAAAAGAAAGAAAGAAAGAAAGAAAGAAAGACAGGTAAGGTAGGAAGACATAAAAACAGACAAAAATACTGTTATTGTAAATGTATCAATACTATAAACGCATTAATACTATAAACATACTGTTACTATAAATATATTGTTACCATATATGTAATGTAACTCTAAATGTAACAACACTTTAAACAAATAGATATGATAAATGTATTGTGTTACTATAAATACATTGTTACTATAAATGTATTGTTGCTATAAATATATTGTTATTATAAATAAAATATATTGTTATTAGAAATATATGGTAACCACAAGAGAACCATTGCCATAAGTGTACTATTCTTATAAATATACTCACACTACATATGAACTCACTGAAAATGTATATATCTATATCTATATCAGTACCATTACCAATACTATTAACATATTGTTAATAAAAATGAAAGAAAAAATCCAATAAAATTTCTTTAACTAAGTAAAACTACAGTAAAACTACAGTGAAACTACAATGAAACTATAGAAATGATACAACATATAAATATACAAAAAGAAGAAAACAAATTGCAGTTGAAACATAAGGAGGATTGTATTATTCATAAGATATAACACACAAATGACATTGGTATTAACACAAATTGATAATATGTAAATAATACATACACGCATATATCTACGCACTAATTATATACTGTCAATTTTTTTAAAAATAGAATTCATAATATGTCAAAAGAAAAATAAGAAAAGAAAATAGGAAGTACATCATATAACAAGTTAAAAACAAATAAAACTGTAAAAAAACAACAACTGCTTATTATTTGATGTTTAGTACAAACTAATATAAATTATTACCAGTATTTCTCCCTGAAGAGAAATAGAAACTGCTGTATGGAAAATGGAAAATGGAAAATAGAAACTTAAAAATGGAGACTTGAAAATAAAGACTTGAAAATGAAGACTTGATAATGAAGACTTCATAATGGAAACTTGAAATTGGAAACTTGAAATTGGAAACTTGAAAGTACAAAACGGAAAATATAATATAAAAACAAAAAACAAAAACAGAAAATAAAAAAGAAAAAGAAAAAGAAAACGGAAAACAAAAACTTATTATATATCTTTTATGTCTTTAAAAATTAAAAAATACTTCACTGTGTAAAATAATAACAAAAATATACGATCGATGGATCACATTATGTTAGGTACGAACTCCGATTTATTTTATTTTTATTCATAAAATTAGTATAATCGTCAACATTTTGTTTTTGAGTATTTCTATTCGTTATATCATTAAACGATGTATCCGCAAAACTACTTTTATAAGGCGCATAAGGTGTAAAAGTGTGTTTTATTTCTTTTTCAAAAGTAGGCATTTTCATCATATTGGATCTATAGGAGGAATTTAATCGAGATGGATTCACATTTACATCTTTCGCTGTTGCATTATTCGTGTTAAACATATTTAACTGTTTTGTTTGTTGTAAAATCTTTCCTGGTAAAGGAGATGCTTGCTGTGTAATTTTTTCGAAATATTTTTTATATAAATGCACAGAAATGACGCCAATAACAACAACAAAAACAAAGAATGCACCTTCTGTACCAAACACATTTGATGTTCCTTCAAAGCTGTATAAAATTACTCTTCTGAAAAATAATCGTATGTACATGCATATTTGCAACCATCCAAATATCATAACTAAACCTCCAATTATAGCAAACAGAAACGTTATGTGGAATTTTCTAAAATAAAAAATAACGATCATAACGATCAATATGATACAAATACCTACATAAAATATCACTCTTTGCATACACTGTTTTCTAATAATGGGTGCATATAACTTATATATTTCACTATCTAACCATCGATTTATCACTTTACTCATTAATTCCTTTGATATACGTTTCGTGTACTTGTTCTTAACACTACTACTACTACTACTACTGGTGGATTCAGTATGTGTTTTAACATTCTCATTAGTAGAACTGGCATCATTACTGCTATTAACCTTATCGATGTTTTCCATGTTTTTCATAGATTGTACTTTATTCTCTCTTTTATTTTTTAAGTATATATATTCTATATTATTTGAAAGAACAGTAATGGCTCTAGTATATAAAGTCTTTCTGAAAGAACGCCACAAATAATATTTAGGGATTTCTTTTTGTATTTCATTTTTTAAATCATCTAACGGCTGTTGACACGTTACTTGAATAGCCCTCAAATTTTCATCTTTAATAAAGTTATAAATATCATCACTCAGTTTTAAAAATTGTTTATATTCACTATACCAAGATTGTTCATTGGCACAATACATATCTGTATATTTTAATTCTTCTTGACTTTTTAAACTAAGATAAATATCTTCTAAAACTAATTCATCTAAGGGAAAATTAAAATTCTCCATAAAATTTTGTTTCAAACTAGATTTATGCAAATTGTACAATGCATTGGTTTTTTCTTTACAATGCCTATTCCATTTTTCCATTGCTTTGGTTTTTAAATTCTTTATATCATTCTCTAACATAATTAAAAATTGCTGTCCTATTTCGTTTTCTTCTTTGTAAAAATCGCCTAAAGAAGAAATATACGTATTCACTGCATCCAACTTCCACTTATCTAACACATTGTAAAATACAGTTTTACTTTTGAAATACTCTGAAATGTTTTCAGTATTATTAGCCAATGCTTCAAAATGTTCTTTTGCCTTAGACACGGCACTTCCAAAATACTGTTTTAACTTGCTTTCATTTAAGCTAATATTCTTTTTACGTAAAAACAAAAATTCTTGATGCGTGCTATTTATCAAATGATTACATAAAGGATCCGTATAATACGTAAGATCCAACTTTTCCGAATTTTTAGATAATTTTTTTTCTAAATATTTTAACAAATTGTAACTCACCGATTCAAAAAATGTATTTAAATCTTTCTGCTTTATTGGAAATTGTTCACTTTTCATCTTTACATCTTCTACTACTATTTGTAATGCATCTTCACAAGCAACTTTGCAAAATTTTCGAATATTGTTTTCTCCTAATTCTAACATCTCATTCTTTATGAGTTCTATTCTTTCATACAAACTTTCTTCAATATCTTTTATTATTTTTTTCTCTTCTTCATCATGAAAATCACTATCTTTGTATTTGTTCCAAATATTTAATATCTGTTCTCTTATTAATTCCTCGTATTTCTGAATTTCTATTATCAATGGAGGCATCCTTTTTCCACTCTTGTTTTTTCCACTGTTCTCATATCCCACAAAAGATTTTTTATTGGAACTTTCTTCTGAATCCCCTTCATCAAATTCACCTTTTCCATCTTTTTCTTCTGCATTGTTTCCTATTTCCTCTTCCTCAAACTGTCCCATTCCACTTCTAAAACTGTCTAGTAAATGAATTCCGTTCTCCAAATTATCGTCTTCTTCATTCAAATTGCTGAATAATTCTACTTCTTCATTTTCCATAAACTGCAACAAATATTTTTTGTATAAAAATATTAAATCGTTCCTACTTATTTCCGCTCGACTAATTTTAAACTGTTTGAAAAACTGGTTCACATTCGTAAACAGATTCTGATTTGCAGCCTTTACCAAAAAAGTGATAAAATCATATACATCTTCTCCCGACATATATCGATTGTGGAACATACGGTTTTCGTCTTTCTCTGTGGTATGTGTTGCACTTCCTTTTTCAGAACTAGATTCTGTCGATCCCTTTGTCTCATTAATTTCAAAAGACTTTTCCTGAAACTTGTCTCCCTCAACCTTTTTCTCTTTAAAGAAAAAACCATGATGTATATTGGAATAAATCATTTTCGGGTACAGTAACGCTCTCAAATAAATTTTGTATCTCAACAAAGTCATATCCTGTTTGTATTCTTCATTCATATGGTTCATATTCACATGTGCATAATCTATATCTTTATTGTTATACATATTTCGCAAAAGGACACAATCAATATTTTTGTAAAGTACTCCCAATTTGTAATTTGGCTCCACACCACCATTTGATGATCCTCCATTTATATCTTTGTCGGGAGAGGCGAGATATGCAATTTTTTTCTTTTTTGTTGTATACGCATCATATTTTTCTTTACTCTTATTAGTAATTAATTTCTTCCAGTACTTTATATCTAAATCTCTTCTGTCAGAATTCAGTAAAATATTTAACCATAACTTCCCCTTTCTTACATCTAATCGTTGTGTGAAGTCATGAACAACCCACATCAAATTTTTTGAAGCTACACTTTCTAACACTAAGGAATTATTTTGGGCATATTTTAAATTATCCACTAATTTATCGAAATTATTTTTATTTATTGAAAATGTAGAACCACTTGATCTGGTATATGCTCTTAGCATAAATAAATTCGCATCTTTCGTTATGTTTTCAATAAATTCAATATCTTTATTATTGATCATTTTCATAGTTAAAAATATTATGTCCGTTGATATCAAATTTGCTAAAGCATATAAAATCTCATCATATCTTTTGTTTACATTAGGGCTGTTTAATCCTTGAGTGTCCATTAAAATCAAATTTACTTCTTCTGTTTCAGGAATATTTAGTTTGTCTATTTCTTTAATCCAATCATCTGTTTTATACAAATTTAATAAATCAATTATTTCTTCATTGTATTCATCTTTTTCATATTCATACGTTTTTATATAATGTAAAAAATTAGTAGTTAAATATTCATACATTTTACGTAATTTTTTCACATTCACTTTTATTGGTTCAGACCAAATCCAAATCCCATAAGTACTAGCAGTTATATCCGTTCCTACTTTAAACCCTTTATTTAAATACTTCTTTTTGCTCTTATTTAAATCATATACAATATGGTCATTTAGTAAATTTAAAAGAAAAGATTTTCCCGTATGCATATCTCCTAAAACAGAAACTACAGCAATCGGTTTTTCAATGCTTTTTAAAACCTGTAAATTCTCTTCTATTAACACTAATTCCGTATGGTTTACATTCGGTTTCACAATTTGCAACGGTTTTCCAATCTTTTTATGATATCTAATTTTTTCTTTTTTTTCGTTAACCAGTTTGTTTATTTCTTTCATTTTGTCCGTGCATCCTTCTTCCTCACACTGAACTGAAATTTCTATGTTCTCGTATGCTTCTTCCTCGTCTTCGTATTCGTCTTCTTCCTCATCCACTTCGTCTTCTTCATCTCCATACTCTTCATTATATCCCTGTTCATAAAAATTAAAAGCTTCCAGTTTCTCCTCCTCTCGTTTTCTGGTATTATATTCTGGATCCTCTTCTTCTGAATGTTCTTTTCGTACCGCATCTGTTTTCTGATCGTTATTCACACCAGTGTATCCTTGGTCACTGTTTCTGACATCGTCCTGTTCTCTTTCAGAGTTCTCCCCCTCATTTGGATTCGTCGATTCTGTATTTACATTAATACTGTTCTTATTCGAAATTTCATCCCCATCAATTACTACTGTACCAATTATGTAAAGAAGAAAGGCCAAATAAAAAACCACCACACCAATGCAAACACGCGAATTTCTCATGTCGATTCTTCTTTTACATTTATATAGACTACTGTCTATGTAGTATTTGTTGTTTATGTATATTCGTTGTTTACGTGAAACACAACGACCACAAGCTCATTAGCGTTTATACACATAAAACAAACTGATGTGAAAGGGAAAAAAACAAAAACAAAGTGCGGAATTGTTTTTGTGATAATTTTTTTTTTTTTGTAATTAATTTAGCTTTACAATTCGTTCCCACCCCGAAAAAAAAAAAAAAAAATAACCCTTACGCACGTAAAAATAGAATTCACTTTCAACAGAGATTCACAAATTTCTTAAAAAGAGAAAACAAAAATATGAAAAAAAAAACGTTTATAATTTAGACCGAGTAAAAAAAAAAAAAAAAAAAAAAAAATTTAATTACATTGGTTCCAGCACGGATCTGGTTTGTCCATTTGCTATTAATTGACCATTACGACAATAAATAAAAAAAAAAAAAAATAAATATATATATATAACTAATGGTTCAAAAATAAGCAAAATATACCGTATAAATTCTTTATATATTATAATTTCTTTACCGACCATAAGTCTAAATTTTTTTTTTCTTTTCTTATGCAATGCTTTTTTTTTATACAATAAAAAAAAATGAAAAACTATTGAAAATGCTTATTAAAATTCGGAAGCTCCTTAAACGAAAATTTTCCATATTTTCTCCAGATCCCTTATGAATCTCTGAAAATTTTCCAAACTTTATAAAACACTGCTCTTTTTATATGGATCCTTTAACCTAAATGCTACATTATGTTTTTTAAAAGGAGAATGAATATAAAAATAATTGGAAAACAAGACATATGCAATTTGCAAAAAAATATGACACGTTTAAAAGTAGCAACACAGTTCCTATTCTCAGCGGGATTAAAAAAATAAACGGTATTAGGAAGAAAAGGAATTTGCTGTTTTTTATTATATAATTTCAAAAAAAAAGAAATTTCGTTGAAAAAATTAAAAAAAAAATTCCTGCTTTTCTTTTCTTTTCTTTTCTGTATATAATAAATTCGATTGTGTAGATATGTTTTTATTTTAAAAGCAAATACTGGGCTATTTATTTTCATAATGTTAAAATTAAAAAATGGTTTTCATTAAAAAAACTTACTCTTTTTTGAATTTCGTAAGTAATAGGCATATATGTAATTTTTTTTTTTTTCTTGCGCATTTAAAAATGTTTTTTTTTCTACATAAAAAAAAAAATGTTCCATACATTTAATTTTTTTTGTCTTATTTTACTTTGTTTATAATATAAATTAGAAATAGGATTTCAGTGGGAAGGGGAGATGCACAATCACTTTTTACTTGTTTTTTTTTTTTTTTTGGAAATGAAAAAAGAGGTAAAGATGTGTTTACTCCCTTCAGTTTCTCTCTTTGAAATTCAACAGAACAGTTCTGTTTGTATTGTTAAGTTGTTTATAAAAATATATGGTGTATAAAATAAAATGGACACAGTTTAAAAGAAAAAGAAACATGTTTTCTTCAATAAGGAAACAATATGCAGTTATTTATTTGAACTGAAATGAATTTATGAAAATCTCTATTCTAATGAAAAAAATAAAAAATTTAGTTTCTCCTCATGCAGTTTAAGCTCAGTTTCTCTTAAAAAAAAAAAAAAATATTCACTGCGTGTGAGTTACATAGATATTTTGTTAAGAGATTCTTTAAGAGCATGTGATATTTGAACTGAACAATAAGAAATTGTTACTCTCGGAGAATTCACCCCACAATACATAATAAAATACAGATCTTAAAAGTTGCTTTGTTTATTTTATGTTGATTGTGTGTCTTTTTTTACAACGGATATTGAGAACAAACAAATAAAAATCATTTGCTACTTTTTTGTTTCATTTCTTCATTATAATTGTACTTCTCAATTTCACAAAGCAAAAATAACATTTGTTTTATATGTTTTTCTTTTTAAGTAACATATAATAATAATATTAATAATAATACTATTAATAATAATATTAATAATTTTAACAAGAAAAAGAAGAAGTGGAATTATAAAAAATGTAATAGAAACATATGTGCTTTTTTATTTTTATTCTTATGACAATATTATCAAATCTTTTCCTGTAAAAAACAAACATGTTGTATTATATGTTTTTCTATTCTTTTTGTCGTTTCTTTTTAAATTTCTCAAATCATCTGTTTCTTACTTTCTAATTGTGTTAAATATTCTTTTGTGTGTTCTGGTAAATGGTGAATACGTTCAGAATATATTTCTTTCAAAAAGTTCGAAGATATCTAAAAAAGAAAAAATATAATAAATAAATGGTTAGTGTGAAATAAATGGTGAATGTGAAATAAATATTGAATAATAAATAAACTATGAATCAGATATAAATAATGAATAATAAATAAACTTTGAATCAGATATAAATAATGAATAATAAATAAACTTTGAATCAGATATAAATAATAAATAATAAATAAATCGTGATTCGTAGATGAATGGTAAATGATAAGCATTTTCCAAAAGTACTAAGGGAGGGAAAAAAAAAAAAAAAACGAAAAAATTAGTAATACAAAGCATAGCAATATCGAAAAAGAATAATTATTTGTTTTATCTTTTTTTGTTACTTCAAAGGTCTCGATATTTATTTCTGTGGTTTTATGCGGCCAGTGCCAAAAGCATTCCAACTGAAAAATAAAAAATATGCATTATAAAAAGAAAGACTGTTAGGAATTCATCATTTATTAATATATGTGTATACATGTAAACAAAAAATGAAACAAAATATTTCCGATAATGTGGAAATAACATTGTGAAGTGGAAATTATCTGGCTGTTTCAAATATGTAAAAAATGTAAAAAATATATGATGTTTTCTCTTTTTCTTTTGTTTCTGTAATTTTCTATAGAAGTATTAATGTTTATTGAATATTATAAGTAAAAAGAAATGTAAAAATAATGAGAACTTTGATTCTTACCATATTTTTCGAAATTTCAAAAATTTCTTTATTTTTATTAAATAAGTTATAAATAAAAGATTTAAAAGTTGCTTCATATATTTCTAAAAACTTAGCACGTGTTATGCATCCTATAAAATGATTCCCAAATATGTATACATGTATGTTTATATTGTAAGTCATAAGATGAAGCAAACACACAACTATTCGTTTCCAACATAACTAATGCTTTGACAATAAAAATCAAATTTCTTCAGACGATCAACTATTCCTTTTTATCTCACCATCATAAAGTATAGTGTTTTTTAAAAAACAGACATGACTTTTCTTCTCCCAACAATTCTACAAAAAAAATATGCAAATGAAATGAAAACAAATACAAAAAAGTGAATGGGGGGTATGCGGCAAAAAAAAAGAAAAACAAGTACACAAAAAGAAACAGGCATAATGGAAAGAAAAAAGTAACAAAAAATAACCTTGTTTAATAAAGATTGCAAAACCATTTCATTATTTCTCTTATTCAAGTCATTCAAGCTTCTGTTGAAAACCTTCGAAAATTTTTCTTCTATCCATTTATAGCTACATAAATTCTTAAATAAACTTTCAAATATATCATCTGTAAAAAAAATTTGTGGATCTTCAATGCTTAGATTTTCATATATCTGTAAAAGATACACGGGTAATGTTTTGGTGTTATTTTCTTGTCATTAGTAATTTGCAATGTCATTATATTTCTTTTTCATCTATGTATACCATTAAAATCTGGTCCAAGATATTTTGGTCACTAGGTATTATTTTGTAAGAATGTAAATAATACAGATATTTTAATTCCCTACGAAATTAAAAAAAATAGAAAACAAGTTTCATCTTTCGTTAAGGCCAGTTATACATATCCAGTTGCATTATTATGTGGGTTCTTTAATATATTATATTAGATACCACGAATTACATACCCATCTGTTGTTTTTTCCAAAATGATAGAACATATCTGAATAAATGTGTCCACTGAATGCTTATATAGTTCTTTTTTCTACAAAAAAAAATGATGAAGTTGAAATAAAAAATCTGTGCTTTCTTTCTCGTCTTTTTTTCTTTTTCCTTTTTCCTTTTTTTTCAATTACTCATACCTCGTCGTCTCTTAATTTAGCAATTATATTTGCAGCTATGATAAATAAAAACACGTGATAATCAGGATTATTCAATTTTATAATGTTACACAATAAATCTAAAATAGAACAAATGGAAAAGAAAAAATCGTTAATGCAATGAAATATTCTGTAGCATTTTGTCTCACAACCAAACTGTTGATGTTTCAAATGAATGATATTTGTATGATCTCTTCTTACTTTCTATAACATTGTTTCAATGAACACTACATATATATTATGTTTCATATATTTAATAACACAATCATGAAAGTACCTGATAAATATATAAGATCCTTATATTCTTCAGATAAACTTAATGTATATATAATGTCCATAGTACACCAACTAAAAAAAAAAATGTAAAAAAATTTAAAAATATAAAAAATGTAAAAAAATATAATAAAATATAATAAAAAAAAAGAATATTTTTAAACGTTCCTAAAAGCTATGCTTAGAAAAAATACATAACTCTAGTGTTATAAAAAAAAAAAAAAAATGGAAGAAACAAGAAATAAGACATATTTTCAAAAACCCTCACATAATTTCACTTTTGCTACTATGAAGCCCAACAAATATGTAATAGAAAAATATGTCTTTAATATCTTTCTTCTAAAAAAAAAAAAAGATTAATAGAATGTTTCGTGATAAATAAAGTTTACATTTCGTATTACAAGAAACAGGACAGTTTTTTCTAGATTTGATCCTTGTTAAACCTAACATAAAGCAATATATATTTCGTTATAGTTACTTGTATACACGTAAACGTCGAATTATCCAAAAGTGTTGATAGAAAAAGATAAAAAAAAGTAATAGGCATTAAATTTTTAGCCATATGCAATATATTCACACAAATATGTTTGTCATTATTTATTAATAAAATTAATAATTCACAAAAATATTTTAACTCTTTCTTTTGAATATCATCGACCAGAAAAAGACTTCTTAAAATAACATTACACAAAATCTACAAACAAACCAAAAAATAACAAATGCTATTTCTCTTGCTTCACCAAATGTATTACGAAAAAAAAAAAATCATCGGAAATATCTAGGATATTCTTTGTATATTCTTTGTTTGTATATATTTAAAAAGATGTAAACGAAATGTTCTTTCAAATCAATTCGATTCATTTTCGTGTTACTTCCATAGTTAAAACATCGTTTATTTGTAAATATTGAAAAAACTGTTTTAAATAATTTTTAACAGAAACTCGTATTTCATCATCATAAGCACTATTTGTTATAACTATAAATGCAATAAGATAAGGAAAAGAATAATAAAGAAAATTTTTTTAGTTATAGACAACAATATACACATGATATATTCTCATGAAGTTTTTAAAAAAAACAACAAAACAAAGTATGTATCTATATATATATGTATATATTTATATATATGATGTTAAATATATTTTATAATATTCTTTTTACTGACTAGGAAAAAACATCTTCCAAAGATGAGAAAATTGATAAGTTTTTAAAGAAAGGATCCTCTGGAACTGTTCGTTAAACTGTGTTAGTTGATCCAGTATTTTATTGACTACATCTAAAAAAGAAAAACAAACAAATTTATATAAATAAATGAAAAAAACAAGACTTTACAAAAGGAAGCCATTATTTTCTAGAAAAAAAAACAAGAAGAAGAATAAAAACATTTATACATATTTATGTAATTTATATGTATATAGAACCTTTTTTGTTTGAAAGACAAATTATATGGAATTTGTTACACAAGTTATTAGCAGTTTCATCAGAAAACGCTAAAAATTTATAAAGAGGAAATGCTCCTTTTGTTTTTTCTGAAATTTTATTAAAAGATTTTTCATCAGGAAATTTCAAGTCATTATCTGATATATGTTCAGATATGATATGGACTAATATAGAATCGATATTTCCATCTAAAAAAAAAATATAAATAAAAAATCTCATATAATGAGGTGTTTATTTTTTTTGCCTAAATACAACCGTTGTTCTTATATTTTCTTTTGCAAATAGATCTTTGAAAAAAAATAAAAAGAAGAAACATTTATATTGTATTCCTGTTGTATTTCTCCATTTATACATTTACCTTCATAAATCTTTGCTACGTGTGAAGGATGTATCCTTTTATCCTTGGTTCCTTTTAAGGGGCTATGTATAAAATAATGATAAGATTATATAATATGAAGACAACATAGAAATAATGAAAAAATGAAAAATCGAAAAAATGAAAAAAAAGAAAACACATTGTTTAATACATAAACAGTACAATTATTATTACAGGATATGATATTGTACATTTTTTTTGGGGGGGGAAGTGTCATGATTACCTTGCTAGTGTAGTCAATGTCATATTGTATTTATTTTTTACAAATGAGTCCATCTAAAAAAATCCGATTAATATAATGTTTTGATAATGAATATTAACATAAAATTTTATTTGTATATCAATTGTAGATGAAAAAAATATATATGTGTATAATCCTCTTGTTTATGGATATATAAAAATAAACAGTTTGCAAAAACGAATTTCATATTAGTCGAATACATTTATTTTGTTTTATTTTATTAGATCATATTTTGTCTTGTTTTTTCAAGACACAATTTGTTTTGTTTTTTATTACCGTATGTATTTCCGTGCAATTAGAATTTTTTGGCATATCAGGAATGGTTGCTATACTGGCAATATGCTCTAAGTCATTACGAAGCACTGCATTTTTATTATAGTTGCTTATCTCTTTATCCTGTTTTATTTTTTCTTTTAGCATTTTTTGGTGCTACAACAAGAATAGAAAAGAAGGAGAAACATATTCCACAGAGTTTGCACATAGTTATTAGAAACATGAGACAGACATGTGGAAGAGTATGAAAATAAAATGAGAAAGAAATTTAATAAAAACATATAAATGAAAATGTAAAGACTCTTTCCAAGTAATCATGCATTTCAAAAAAAAAAACAACATCTGAAATAAAAAAAGAACCCCTATAAATAATAAAGTTTTTTATTGTTCTTATGAACTTAATACCTTTTCTTCTCTTTCAACCACATCATAAGTATGCATCATTTTTTGTTGTTCATCAACAATATCATGCACATTACTCTCTCTAAAAAATTCAAAAAATTTCAGTTTACAAAGAAAGATGTCGTTTATAAAAATATATATATATTTGTACATGCAAAAATAATTCTTATAATGAAAAATACTTACCGAACTTTTTGAGATATTGTAGGTCTTGCATAAGATGGAGTTTTAAGATCATCATCTTCTTTTTTAACAAAACATGTTTCTTTCACAGTTTTCTGTTGATTAAACAATTCATACAGTTTTATCAGTAGATCGATCATTTCATCTAACGTATAAAAAAAAAAAACGTATAATGATCACAAATAAAATATGTATAAATAATATTTATATATGTATATATATATAGATATACATGTGTATTCATATTTAATCTGTTCTAATGTTTTTTTTTATTACCATTTTATAAAACTTACTTTTATCACCATCAATAATTGATTTTTCTTCGAACGTAATGTTACATCTTGTTAAAACATTTTTTATAATTTTCCAATTTTTTCTTTTAATTTCTTTGCTAAGTCCATTTTCTAAACTGTTCATATGCACACTCTATCAAAATAAAAGCAAATTCAAATATTATGTACACAAATGAAAAAAATATAAATATT
>LSRZ01000168.1:10975-27835 GCA_001625125.1 Haemoproteus tartakovskyi | reverse complement strand
AACTTTTGGTTTTGCACTATTTTATTTATTTATCTTTGATATTTCGTTTATTTATATATTATTATTTTTTTTTTTTTGACTTTCCGTTTTTTTTTTTTTCAGTTTTCAGGTTTTTGATTTCATTTGATATGTAAATTTCTTTCCATTGTCAGTTTGAGTTCTAGTTACGTTTTTTTTTTTTTGTGTTTTCTGTAACTTTTTTTATCTACATATTAGTTTGTTTCTTATTTTATTTTGGGTTCGTTTGTTTTATTTAGTTTTTTGTTTTGTTTAGTTTTCTATACTATTCCAAAGTGCACAAGCGATGGATAACTACTTAAATGGGTGGAAAAATAAGGAAAATGAGAGGTACCCAGTATATGCTGATTTTTTTTGCTGAAACAGTAAAAGAAAGGGACGAAGAAGAAAAAGAAAAACGAGAAAAAAAAAGGGAGAAAACAAAAGATAAAAAAAAAGAAAAGACAAAAGGAAAGAAAGAAAAAGAAGAAAATGAATATGAATACGATGAAGATGATGAAATACAAATTACTCCAAGTGAAGAAGACAATGGAGAAAATGAATATGCAACATTAAGAGCAAAGAACTCCACAATTTTTAGTGATTATTTTGGTGGTTGTTCAACTAGCAGAAGTAGTAAAGAAAAGAAAAAGAAAAATGGAAAAGATGGTAGAAAGGACAAAAAAAATGGAAGTGACATTGGAAGTGAAAGTGGAAAAGAAAAAAAAGGAAGTCCAACAAATGATGATGTTGAAGAAATACCATTTCCTACTAGTAAAAATTATGTTTTGAAATTATTTGAAGGAGATATAGTACATAAAAAACATAAAATTAGATTGACAAAACCTGGTTTTTATGGCATTTTTTTAGAAAACCATAATAGCGTAAGAAGAAAAAAAAAAAATAAAAATAAAAATAAAAATCGAATTTGAATATTGGCTAGGTTTTTTTTTTTTTTAAGCATAGTTAATTTAATGATATTTGCATGTCGTTTTTTCGTTTTTTTATCTTTACTTTGGGTATATATATATTTCTATATATATGCATATGTCTATATATCACTCTTTCTCTCACTCTTTATATATATTTATGTAGAGATATATATTTATGTAGAGATATATATTTATGTAGAGATATATATTTATGTAGAGATATATATTTATGTAGAGATATATATTTATGTAGAGATATATATTTATGTAGATATATACATATTTCTAGTATATTGTGTAAGAATATATGATTTATAAAGAATATATTTATTATGTTAATTATATGATTTGTGTGTATATTCTTTTTTCTGTTAAGTTTTATAATTTATATATCCCTTTTATTTTCCATTACTTTATTTTATGTCATTTCTTTTTTTTTATTTTATTTTTTACACCTATAGAGCAAATGGGATGCCTTTTATTTCGGATTAGTCAAAGTTCAAGTACAGTTGTACTACAAATTACACATGCGAAATAAACATGTTGAAGAAATTGAAAAGAGAAAAATCGAAACGGATTTAAATGAATCTGTTGATCTTGAAGATTACTTAGATGAATTAAAAAGAAGAAGAGCAAGGAAATTAAAAGCTCGAAAAGATAAAAAGAAAAAAGAAGAACATATCCAGAAAGAAATTAATGAAGCTTGTAAATTTAATTTAGAACATAATGGATTAGAATATAAGAGTGATGAAAAAAAAGAAAAACATTTTAAATTTAGTTCATCAAAGAGTGATGAGGAATTAAATGAAACAGATGATTTTGATGCTACTGAAGATATGGAGGATGAAGAACTAAAAAAATATGTACAAAATAAATTGAAAGCCAAAAATACTAATTATTATGATAATTTAGAAATAAAAACTAAATATAAATCTATTCCATTTGAATCGGATGAAGGAGTTGGTGAACAATATACATGTTCATTCAAATTAGAAAATTGTTTAAGGGTTTCAGCTCAAAAGAATAGATTTGCTTATTTATATAACGAAGATCCGAATACAATTCTTGAAATTGATGTTTCTGCTTACATGGCTTTAGGAATGAGCGTTAGTTGTAAATATGGAGTTCTTTATTGTGGAAAATATCATCCAATGCCTAGAAGTCCTAATGCCGCATTTACCAGACCGTAAGAAATTTAAAAAAAAAGAAATAAGTATCTTTATATATACTTGTTTATATATGTACTTACTTCCTTATATGTCTGAAGATATACTTATAAAAGGAACATATCAAAAGAACATGGATTGTGATGTTGATGAAACATTTTACACTTCTTTTTTTTTTATTTCTTTTTTTGTTCATTTGTTTATTTATTTATGAATTTTATTTATTAATTTCATTTGTTAATTTCATTTATGAATTTTATTTATTAATTTCATTTGTTAATTTCATTTATGAATTTTATTTATTAATTTCATTTATTCATTTCATTTCTTCTTTTTTTACAGAGTATCTATTTTAAGTCTTGATGGTGGTGGAGTTTTAAGTATTTCTAGTTTACAGATTTTAAGTCGTCTGGAAGTTGAAATTCGAAAACAATTGGGAAATGATGATGTTAATCTTATTGATTGTTTTGATATGATAGCTGGAACTAGTGCTGGTGGTTTAATTTCTTTAGGTTTATTAAGAGAAATGTCAGTACAAGATATGGTGAAAATATGGCCTGCCACTATTAAACAAATATTTTATGGTAGACGAACTTTTATATCAGGACTTCTTTTTGGAGGATATAATGTAAATAGAGCTAAAAGAATTTTAAGAGAAAATATGGGAAATAAATTTATGTCATCATTTAAAAAAACTTATTGTTTTGTTGCTACAACAGATGTTAAACACAACCCATTTCGATTATTTTTGTTACGAAATTATAATCATAAACATAAACCTTCAACTGGAGAACCTCATGCAGGTGTGAATAAAGTACCTTTATGGGTTGCAGGATGGGCTACATCAGCTGCTCCAACATATATAAAAGGTGCAAGTGGAGATGATATAAGACAAATGGGTTTGAAAATAAAACCAGAAGTACATTTAGTTGATGGTGCTTTAAAAGCGAATAATCCTACTTTAGTAGCTTTAGAAGAATGTGCAAGATTAAGTAATAAATGTTTAGCTACTTTTATAAAGGAAGATTTGGATACAGTGGTTTCAGTTGGGACTGGACAATCTCCAACAAAGTTAACCCAAGCAGACCCCAAACAATCAAGTGCTTCTACTATTGATATTATAATGAGTTCTACTCATTTGTTAACTAGGGCAAATCAAATACATAGAGAAGTATTACAATGGTTAGGAGAAAGAGAAAATGTATATTTCCGTTTAAATACTCCTAATATAGGAGATATTGAATTAGATAGTCAGAAACCTACAGATTTAGATTTAATTGTAAAAGCTACACATGAATATCTTTTTGATGAAAAATATTTTGATATCAAACGTTTAGCAGCCAAATTGGCTAATAATTATATTACTTCAAGATATATGTAATGGAAGAATTGTAATGAATTGTAATGGATTGTAATAGATCGTAATGAATTGTAATGGATTGTAATAAATTGTAGTGAATTGTAGTGGATTATACAGTACTGCATTATACTATAATTTGTTGTAGTGTGTTGTATTACACTACAACATAATATACTGTAATAAATAAATATATGAATAAATGTCTATCTCTTTATATTTACATATACACATAAATATATATATATATACTTATTTCTAAATACATAAATTCAAAAGGTGATTAATCCTAAATATATTCGATTGGACACAAGAGGAATCAATTATATTCAACTCATTTCGAATTTACCGAAATGAAGCTAATGCATTACCATTGCATTCACTTCTTCATTTTCATTTAATTAACTGTAGAATCATCAGATAGGTACTACCCTTATTTTATAACATATTGATTTTATGTTGTAAGGTTTTGCACCTCTACTTAAAATTTTTGAAAAGAAAGTTATATATATAATATATAGAGAGAGATATATATAGATAGGTACAGATACAGATACAGATACAGATATATAAGAAAGACAGTAAAGTATTTTATAGTATTTATTACTTGAATAAATTATATGCAAGCAAACATATATTTATGAAGTTTTTATTTTTTTTATTTTATTTTATGATGAAATCAGAAAAATGTCATTATTTATTATAATATATTAAAGACATATTTTGGAAAATACTTATATATATATATTTATTGTACAGTTTTTATTTTATATATTATAAAGTGTTAAATAATCTAGAGTATTTATATTAGTAAATAAAAACATTTTTTTTGTTATTTATATCCGATGTGATGTAGTATGTATGTGTGTGCATTTCTTTTTCTTTTTTTTTTGGAGATAGATCTGTTGTACCTACGTATTATATAAATTTTCTTTTAGTGGTAATAGTAGATCCGAGCCCCCAAATTTCTTATTCAATATGAATTTTATAACACCATACGTTAATTTTTTATTTTCATTTTTTTTGTGTCTTTGCATTTTTTCGTAAAAAAATATAAAAACAAAATGGAACACATTAATATGTTGAAACAACTGATGGTTTAGATTAGTTCAGATTGTCTTCTGTCATATTTTGTCGACTTTATAACTTCATACATATACATATAGACATAAGTATATACAAACAAATGTGCATACCTACATCCGTACATATATACATAATATCTACATACTTACATAAAATTAACAAACCTACATACTTACATAAAATTAACACACCTACATATTTACATAAAATTAACACTCCTACATAAGATCAACATACTAACATAAAATCAACATACCAACATAAAATTAACATACCTACATAAAATAAACATACTTACATAAAATTAACATACTAACATAAAATCAACATACCAACATAAAATTAACATACCTACATAAAATAAACATACTTACATAAAATTAACAAACCTACATATTTACATAAAATTAACACGCCTACATACTAACATAAAATAAACATACCTAAATACTCGTTTTATTACACATTATACCTATTGTGCATTTTCTGATCCATAAATTATTATAATAGTAAATCTACATATACGGACATATTTACATCTATAAAAAAATAAATAGAAATAAACTGTGTTGGTTTTTTTTTTTTTTTTTTTTTCTTTCTCTCACCCTTTCATATAAAACAGTACCTATAAACAGTTTTATCTGATTGTTTTATTAATTAATTATAATAATATAATGGTTTATAATTGTGTGTTTCCTTTTTTCTTATAAAACATAAAACATAAAACATTAAACATTAAACACAACACACAAAAGTGCTAATATAGAAATGAACAGTACTGAACAGATATAAATATATATATAACAGAATAATGTTCTCTGTATGTAAAAATAGGTAAAGAAAGAAAATACTTTATTTTTTATAAGAAAACATTTTAGATGTGATTTTCTTTGTAATTTGTGACGAACAACATCTTTGGATTATTACTATTTCAGATTGTGTTGAACAACATCAAAAGTTTTTATTTTGAATAATATTGGATTTCTATATTTATAACATCATTCCATTTTTTATCTAACCGAAAAATTGAAAAAGTAAAAACAAAGGGGGTCGAAAGAAACATTTTTTTTTATTGAAATAGTTTTTTTTTTTTTTCATTTTTTCTTTTTGTAAAGGAGAAAGAGGAAACAATTAGGAAATCAAAAATGAAACATGCTAAAGTTCTGTCAAAAAATAATAGTTTTGATTTTCGAAACAGAACTCATCTAACGAACAGTAACATTTCTTTATTTTATTTTTATTTTAATAGCTTATAATGAAAAGAGATTATAACTGTATTCTCTTTTTATTTAAAGGAGTAATGAACTGAAGACTTTAATTTTTGATATGTGTTTATGTTTTGTTCTTTACTTTCTTAGTTTATTTGTCTGTTTATATGTATATATGAAATTACGTATCTAAAAAAAAAAAAAAAAAAAAAAAAAAAATGCTTATTAAACTACTATTTCCGTTAACATTATTGTTGTTTCTAATTGAAATATGTGGTTATGATATTTTATTATGGTGAATAAATACAAAAATATAATTATGTATATTTACAGTCGCCATTCAAGTCGTGTATTTATTGATATGTATATATATAAGAATGAAATTAACGAGATAAAAAAATATGAAGGCGTATATGTATACATTTGTATATGTATATATTTGTATATGTATACATTTGTGTGTATATTTCTATATGTATATGTTTCTATATATGGGTTTAAAATATAGAATCATATAACACATAAAAATAAATGATATAAAAATAAATGATGTATTTGGGTAGACGTTTCCGTTTTATTCTAATTATGTAATTATATGTTATCCTACATTTATAATAAACCATACAACTAAGTGTATTGGTTACATAATAGTATAAACATTTATGTTATGATGAATAATTTTGTCGTATGTGAATATGAAAATACTTTTTGTTAATAAAACGAAATGGATGATCCTACACCTTTCTTAAAAAAAAGGAATAGGTTATTTTTAATATTATAATGGTTATATATATAATTATTATTATAATTATTATTTTAATTATTTTAATTATTATTATTATAAGTAATATTATTATATATATTACTACTACTTCATATTAATATTACCCCTATAAATATAAATATATAAAGATATAAATATATATGAATATGATTAATATATATATATATATATATGCCATTAATGTTTTCCCCATGTTGCATGCTTTATATATATAATATATGTGTAAAGAAAAGTAGTGTTCATAAAAATAAAATAAAATAAAATAGTGAACGTACCTGTATAGTATAATATAGTATATTATATAGTATTCTTTAATTCATATATAAAAGAAGATATGCGAATAATAGATATATGATTCCCTAAAAGAAATAGATATTAAGGGATCGAATAACTATAATGAGGTGTCTGCATGTGATGACTGTGTTGTAACATATGGAACAATTCTTGGAATCTTCAGTTTATTCCGAAGTTGGATGTTATGTGATTCTTGGTGTATTTTTATTTTTTTTTATTTTTTTTATTTTTTTTATTTTTTTATTTTTTTTATTTTTTTATATTTTTTTATTTTTTATATTTTTTTATTTATTTTAAGTGTTTGTGTGTTTCACTTTCACTATCGTAATAATGTATATGTGCCCTTGGACCAGGTGAATAGGTAATTGTTGGATCGAAATGAACATTTATTTGGTATAATGTATTTAAGGTTATACATAAACAGGTTATTTTGAATTCGGTATTTTCTTTCTCAAATACTAAATAGGAAATAGAAGCTCCAAATGGATTATGTGGTAAATGTTCATGTTGACTACTGGTTGCTATTTTACTTAATTCAGTTGTTGTAAGTTCCGATGTGGATGATAATTGATATACATGTTTAAAGCAAGCATTTGGAGATACATTCATATTACTTGGACAAGCAAAACCCGTAAACTGATTATTTCCTATATGAACATTACATGTTTTTTTTGGTTCTTTTTTTTCATCTACTGCATCGGTAGGAATAATGTTAAATATATGAGGATATTTTCCAGTAAAATCACAGCCTTGAACAGGCTCATAACCTGATTCTACATGTACGACAAGTTTTACTAAAGGTCCATATAATGTGACTTTATCTTTTACAACTGATGTGTTTGTATTGTTAAATTCCAAAGTAAAATCTACGGATGTTTCTACAAATGGAGGGACCCTCAAGGTATAAATATAATTGGTGCTAGTAGAAAGGGGAGGGGTAGCAGTAATTATACTACCAGGTAAAATCGTTTCTAATAATGTTGGGATTCCTTTAAAAAGAATATTTTTTTCTAAATTATTTGGATTTAATTCAAGATGATGAAATTCCGCATTTTTAAACGTGGGTATTGTAACTACCAATTGGTTCCAGCTATTGAGATTTGCATGATATTCTATTGAAACATGTCTACTTTTATTTGTTGGTTTTAACACTGTTTCCAAGTTACAATCTACTTTACCCTTTCCATCGTATGCACATGTTTCTATTTTGGCTTTTTCTTTCGCTGCTTCTTCATCAAGTGCCTTTGTTGTTTTATAAGTTTCAGGTATGTGCATTCTCATGATAAATTTTCCACATGTACATACAAAAGACTTTGTGTGAGAAACGAGCTCTTCTTCGAATGTATCTGGTAAGATTAAGTATCCGTATGTATTTCTTGGATCATCAAAATTGCTTATACTTGTTGTTTCTTTGATAATAGTATTTATTTCAATGGTAGTATTAGCAGCGGCAGCATTTATTTTTTCTGATGTGGCAGCTGGGAAGTCGGTATTGTCAACATGGAATACATCTTTTAAACAGTGTAAAGGTAAAACCATTTTGGATGGACAATTTATTCCTACAACAGAACGAGGGACCAATTCCACTTGGCATAGCTTGTCATTTGCAGCAGGATCTATTTTATTGTGAAATTTGATATGAGGACCTGTATGTGTTCCATTTTTTATTGTAGATTCGGTTACTTCATTAACAAAATCACAACCATGTATAAACGTTTTTTTTGATGAGATAAAGACTTTCATTTTTCCTACAGAAGTAGATTGTGGTGTTGCTGGAGTATCAACGGATCTATTACAGAAAACATTAATGTTGACATCGTGTTCTACATATGGCGGTACTAAGAAAGAAGTGATTCCATCCTTGACGAGATCTCCACTACGTACTACAATATTTTCTAAATTATCTCTTAGAAAAACCACTCCTGGTAACAAGTTCGTAAATTTTACCACTTTATTATTATAATACACAAATTCGATGGGTTTTGCAGGATAATATATGTGGGTCGTTCCAACCATTTCCATATCGTTTCCTGTCACATTGGGGTCTGTTGTAACAGTATGTTTTTCGCGAAGAGAATTATGTACATCTGTAATTGTAAATGCATTTTCTTTTGTTTTATCATCATAAACAACATAGGATGCATCCGATATAGTTAACACAACTTGCCTTTCTTGTAATTCTTTGTCGGCCAAATCTAAGGCAGTTTGTTCTTTTGTAACATCTTCAGCAGTTCTGGATGCGCTTTCTGCAGGAGCTATTAATTGAGGTTTTTCAAAAGGTGGGCATATAAGTGTTATAACATCAAATGCTTTGGCGCTAAATTTGCAAACATTTCTTTGAGTTTTTCCACCTTCTACTTTGAACATTTCATTTTTACTGAAATCACAATTATAATTTACGGAGTGTTTGAAAAAATTCTCTTTCTTATCATATAACAGTGGAGTTTTTTGATGTGGCAAAGAACGTCTTCTAATTACCGTTTCACTTTTTTTCGTGGGCGTAAATTTCTTAATATATGTGTGCACTATCATAGTACTTAATACATTTGTATCGATACTGTAGCAGTAACATGAAAAACTAAGTTGTGCTTGAAAATCGAATGGTACTCTACTATAGGAAACAATTTTCGATGTTTCAATTTCTTTTCTTGGAATTTGTAAATTATAGTTTTCGAATTTTAATAACTCTGTTATATTGGAAGATTCTACAGACGCGTTTAATTGTTTCATAGCTGCATGTATGTCAGCAGCCTTTTTTAGTTCGAGTAATCCTGTTAACGGTGTATTATATTTTATTTTATTCATTAGTTTTACAGAGGTACTTTTGTTAGTTCCATAGTGGTGTAACATTACTTGATTGAAACAATTGGGAGGAAATAAGAATGATCTTGGTGGGCACATAATTCCAAATATATCTCCTGCAGCAATTTCAATTTCACAAGGACGTTTGTTATCTACATTGACATTTTTCGTGAATAATTTTTCGGAATTTGTAAAATCACATCCTTTTACTAAATTATTTATATTTTTGGCAATGTTTATACTTATGACTGCTACTTTTTTCGGTGTGGGGGTAACTTCTGTGTCAACTATATTGATTACCAAATTTACATCCTGTAATACTGGTGGTACAAAAAAAGAGATTCCCACCCCCTTTTTGGCATCTTTTTGAAATTCGAATTGCACATTTCCATAGACCCCGTATAAAGCTTCTGATAGAGCTGTGTGTACCTTTTCATTATTAACATATACGTGTGTTTCTTTGCCTGGAACATGTGGATCGATTTGGTATTTTTTAAATGGTTCCGAACCGGGTGTATCTTTTCCAAATTCTGGTAACAAGATGGTAACTTCCGAAAAAGGTGCTGGGTCCACTTTACATACTACAAGTTTCTCTTTATTTGTTACTAGAGAGAGGTTTTCATTATTAAATAAGTTACAAACATTTTTGTCTTTTCCTATTTTCGTTGCAGCACGAAATACCATTTTTCCCAATTCGTGGCCTTCTTTAAATAAAGTTACTTTCATTTTTCCTACAGCCGTTTCACTTTTTTTACAATGACATGAGAATTCTACTTTGAATAAATTATCTGATGGGAATTTTGCATATGCTACATATTTTTTTCTTTGAAAATGATCATGGAAATTGATAACACCAGGAAGTATTTCGACAAACGTTTTTGTTTCTGCTTTTTCACCAAAATAAACTTGTTCAAAACAATTTTCTGGATGTAAATGTGCATCGGCAGGACAAATAATTCCGACAATATCTACATTATCCGCTTCAATGTTACACTCTTTAATTTCTTCACCGATTAAATGTGCTTCCGTTGTAATAGGTGAATCTTTTGCAAGTGTAAAATCACATCCTTTAATTTTTTGTTCGCTTTTTTTCACTGCAATATGCACAATTCCCTTATAACCAGCAAACTTATCTCCTTCTTTGTATCCGCTATTATCACAAAGAACTTTTATTTCAAGATCCTTGGGAACTACAGGTGGTATCACTAAATGTGCCACAGAAAAAAAAGGTCTTTTGGCATCTGCGACTTGAACTTCACTAAATATAGAACCTGGTAATAAAGTGTCTATATTTTTTTCCGCATCTGCAGCTGAGCCATCGAGAACTTTTTTAAAAAAATCTGTAGGTTTCATTGTCACAGTACTAAACATTTTTTTGTATTCGGATTCTACCATCGTGTCTAATGATACCGTTTCTGTGGCTGCTCTTGGAATTTCCAACGCTTTTTTTCCTGGATCATCTAACAGTGCTATGGCTGCGGCATACTTCTCATTTACAGTTGGACATTTAACCGAAAACATGTCTAATGCTTCCAAGTCTACATGACAAGTTAAATCTTCTATTTTTTCTTTTGGAACAGTTGCTACTAATTCTTTTGCCGACAAATCACACATAAATTGTTTGTAACCAATTTCCTGTACTTTTACGAATGGGGGAGATTCTACAGCCACTTCTAATGTGTACAACACAGCTGTTTCTGGGGTTAATGTTTGAATTTCTTTTAATATTGCTTCTTCATGTTCGTATTTTTTGTATTCCATTCCATTGATAAGTTTACTTAATACTGGGTCATCTTGAAGAGATTTCGTGGCAGTTGTTATGTAGTTCGTTTCATCATCGAGTTGTTTCGAAATAGGTAGTTCTGGTAGTTTGGTTTCATTTACCGTTTTTCCAATTGCACTTTTTGTGTTACTAGGATCTGTGGCAACTAATAAGTCATGTATGAGAGGACGTTTTTCAGAAGTGGGAGAATGTTTATACACATGTCGATTAAACTCTTCAACATGGGAATGTTCCGATGGTACGGTGATTTTTAATTTTTCAAAAATTTTGTGTAATGTATCAGTACTGATATCTGAGAATTTTCTGTCATCTTTTTGTTTGAGTTCTAAACAGTGACATTTAAAAACTTTGGTTACTTTTACAACAGCAGGAATTTCTATATAATTTACATTATGAGAATAAGTAGAATGTCCCAAGTTTTGTTTGGCACCCAATGCATCTATTATATCTTCCAACGTATTTTCAACAACTGCTTGATGAAAACATTTCGTTAATTTTAAAGTATTTTCAGGACATGTAAAACCGATAATATCTCCAGGGTGACCTTCTACAACACACTTCTTATTAACTGCTACTTGCTTGAGCATTTTCGATTCAGCACCTTTTTTAAAATCACATCCTTTTATTACCTTTTCTCTTTTGGGAATCGTAACATTATAGACGAATTTGTGTCCAACTTTTCCATGTACATATGTGTCGCTATTATCACATATAATTTCTATTTCTGTTTCATTTTCTACATGGTAGGGGAAAAATAAATATATATAAGATTCGTCCATTTCTTCCAAAACCTTGACATCCTTTACTTGAGTTGATTTGTGTAGTACTTCTGAATATGGTATTAATGCATTTAAGGCAGCTTCGTTGAAAATTTTATTATCACTTACAACATTGGGTTTTTTTGTATTATGAATAAATTTTACATTTCTAAAAAGAGCGTGATCTCTTTGGGGACAGAATATTTCTACATAATCATCAAGATCAGCTACATTAATTTTACAGACATGCTCAATTTTTGTATTTGAAGTTTTTACTTCATTTGGCATTACAAAGTCATTATCAGCACATATATGTACTTTACTTTCTACAATGGAATCTTTTTCGATTTTCTCTACTTCTTTTTCGGGTTCTTTTGCTTTTGGCTTTACAATTACAGTCATCGTTTTCACATTTGAATTTACGGTACATTTGCATTTAATTTTCACTTCTGCTGATAAATCATGATGTACTTTTATAAACGTTGGAGTTTTGTCAGCAGTGAACTGATAAGTTAGTGAACCTTTTAATATAGTGTCTACATCTACTTCTGTATCGGCATCATCGTCTTTAAACACTTTACTGAAACATGTTTTTGGAGTTAATACCTGATCCGTTTCTGGTGCATCGGATTCACAGTTGATCCCAACGACATCATTTTCATATGCTGTGACTTCACATTCATGCTGAGTATTGACAACATTTTTTTTGAAATGAGTAAGAGGTTTTGATGAGAAATTACATCCGATTATAACATGTTCATTTCTAGCAATATATACTTCAGCGAGTCCTATATGTCCACCACTTTCCGTATTATCACATCCTACGACAAAATACAAAGGATTTAACAAATTAACAAAAGGTGGTACTTGAAAAGTGACTTCCACTTTGTCTGCATCACTAGTTGAAGTTACGGTGGTGTGTAATAAATGTTCATTAAGGACAAATTTTTGTTGTACATCTAAGAACTGTTTTAAGTTATTTAGGGCTGTTGTTAATTCATCTCCAGCAGGAGCAGGTGCTTTTACTTTTCCTATGTAACTTTTTAAATCGATAAACTTAAATAATTCTTTTTCTACAATATTAGAAAACAGTAAACAGAAATGAGGAGGATATGCATTTAACAAATGTATACATGTTTTGGAATAACCATAATATCTTCTTCGTAAAAAATTATGTATTGGATAATTTATAGGGATAACACTTAGATTGTTTCCAGCTACATCTGCTAAAAGTTTTATATTTTTATAGGTGTCTGCTTTTTCTTTGGGACATTTAAAAGTAAATTTATCAAATTCTTTTAATTCTTTTCTGCAAAGTACTAATTTTGAAGGGACTGTATCTTGTTTTTGGACGCTGGCAAGAAAATCACATACAAATTCTCTCTTATTATTTATTTGTTCAGCCAGTAAAACTTCTTTTGTTAAATATTTAAAACTGTCAATGTCGTCAAATACGGAAATATTGATTTCGTTATTAACTGATACATGTACAGAATATACAGTGTCCGGTTCCACAGTGATAGTACAAAAAAAGTCGACCCTTTTTTTAAATAGTATTGGTATGTGTATATATTTTGCTTTATAATATTTGTCATTTAATTCTGTATTATATGTTATAATACTTGTTATGGAATCTGTTATATTTACTTTTGTTAGGGGTGTCGAAAGATTGTTTCTATCTATGGTTATAATTTCATTAAAACAAGTGGTTGCTTTCATATTAGCAGGAAACTTTATTCCTCCGATATCACCTCTTGTTAATTCAACAAAACAGGTATGAGGTTCTTCATCATTTGATACATCAACATTGTTGCTGAAATGGCCCTTAAGTTCATTTGTATAATTACATCCGTGTACACGTTTTCCGTATGGTTTTGCCACTACTTCTACTATTCCTCGATCCCCTTTATTAGTATCTTTTGTTGTTTTCGAATTATCACAAACAATATAAAATGTTACTTCTTTCTCTAATACCGCCGGTAGTCTAAATTCAATGTTTTTATGTTCAAAGGAATTTTTGTCGTTCGTAATTTTTAATGGAATAATTACCCCAGGAACTAGATCCACAAGTTTTTTTTCTTTTAACTTTTCTGCCTCTTTTACATAAACAACAAAAGGTGCTTTTTTGGGTTCATACACTATATTGGTAAATTTGTCCTCTCCATCAGTAGTTAAGGGACATTTTACCTTAACTTGAATTAATGGTTCATTCACAGTTATTTTACATTTTTTTACTTTACTTTCTTCTGCTATTGGGGCTATAAGTTTTTCAAAATCACATGAATATACACTACCTGTTCTATCCGAATCAATATCTTCTTCAGCACCAGTTACATCTCCTTTATATTCTTTTTCTCCATCTTCTACCGTATCCCATTGTGAATGATCCTCTTCTTCCATTCCTACAACTGCTGGTCCCATTGGATCGTCCGGAATTGCACCAAGACCATGAAGGATTCCTCTAGTAAATGAATGAATCGTATCTACTCCTACTTCTTCATCTTCATCAGTTTCTTCTTCTTCTTCCTCGTCTTCTTCCTCCTCCTCCTCCTCATCTTCTTCTTCTTCTTCTTCTTCTTCATCTTCCTCTTCTTCTTCTTCCTCTTCTTCTTCTTCTTCCTCTTCCTCTTCTTCAGGTGTTTCCATTGCTTCTTCTTCATTATCTGTATCATCAACATCATCATCTTCTTCGTCTTCTTCTTCTTCTTCCACAAGTCCTCTTTGTCTTCTTTTCGAAGTAGCTACAAATGAATCCTCTTCATCATCGCTGTACATATCTTTATATTCTTGATCATTAGGATTTATAAAATCGGTATTCGGTGGAATTAAACGACGTGCATAAAGTGCTATGTTTCTTTGAAATATATATTTCCTTCTTTGTAATTCTGCTAAAATTCCTTTTCCCTCTATGTCAATTTTTTCATTTGCATCAATAAACTGTGTGTCTCTGATATAAACAATTATTCTTCGAATTAACTCGTCCGTGTATGCTTTCATTATTCGTCGAAATATAACATGTCTTGGATTTTGTGGATCTATAACAGAAGCATATTTATCAAGCAATCTGATCAAAACATTTAAAATACATTTTTTTTCTAGGTTATCAAATTGTTTAACTAGATGATCACCATTTATATACACTTTACGCTGCCATAGACGTTCTACACATTGAATGTGTTCTGGAGACCCATTTGTATATATATCACATCTTTTATTTTTTGGTACTGTTTCATTTTGCAACTTTTTTACTTTTGCTAATTGCTTTACGGCTCTAATATTACTTCTATGAATAATTCCTCCTTTTTCAATTAACTTAAATGAGTCAATAGTCAATGGTCCCTCATAAGCAGGTCTTACAGGGACACCAGCCATACGATGCATACATGGTATAAATAAGAAAGCATGTACCAGAAATAAAAAAAAGCAAACTTTTGAAGCTGTCGGTGCATCCATTTTTCTATCATCAAGTCGATGTGTTTATTTTATATTTTATATTATTTTTTTTTAGCAATGGTATCTATAATATTTGTTTTTGTGTTTGGTAATGCGTACTGGGCAATATGTAGTGACTGTAAGGACACTAGTAGTATTGCTTAAGTTTGTGAATATATCTGTGTTTTATGCATGTGTAAAAATGAGTACACTATTTAAGAAGGAGGAGGTTTTTCTAACTATTCCATTTGTCTATAATAATTGACACGGTTGCATGTATATGACTGTTAAAAATTATGATAACATAATATATATATAAATATACAGTGTTTTCTACATAAATTCTTTTATTTTCAATTTCTTATTTATATTCAATTTCATATTTATTTTCAAATTCTTATTTATTTTCAAATTCTTATTTATTTTCAAATTCTTATTTTCAGTTTCTTATTTTCAATTTCCTATTTTCAATTTCCTATTTTCAATTTCCTATTTTCAATTTCCTATATTCAATTTCTTATTTTCAATTTCCTATTTTCAATTTCCTATTTTCAATTTCCTATATTCAATTTCTTATTTTCAATTTCCTATTTTCAATTTCTTATTTCCAGTTTCTTATTTTCAATTTCTTATTTTCAATTTCCTATTTTCAATTTCCTATTTTCAATTTCCTATTTTCAATTTCCTATTTTCAATTTCCTATTTGTTTTTGTTTTTATTATGTGATCAATATTGTCCAACGTATTTAACTAGTATTTCTTTTCTTCTCAACTTTGTATATATGCTATTTTGGTTTTAATGATTTGGATCTCAGCTCATATATGTTTCTCTTACCAATTTATCTACTATATGTTGTTATTACGATAACGATTATCTTACCTTTTTGTATGATGTTATTGATTCTGTTTTCTCTTTTTTTGTTTTTAATGTGTTCAATTTTTCTCCTTTATTGTAAGTTTACTGATAACAGATTCGGATATTTTAGTGAATATATAAAAAGTATATAATAAAGAACGTATATAGTATAGATGATGTTTCGTGTCTGAATTTCAAATGTGAAGAATAAAGGTATGTTTCAAAAGCAATAGAATGTTATATAAAGAAAATTTTTTTAATATGTACGGTAAAAATTAAAAAAAAAAAGTATGATATATATATATTAATACATAAGAGTAAACATATAATATAAAGTACCTAGGCCTGTATATAATATGTTTTTATTCTGTTTTTTCATGTAAGTAAAAATTATATTTTGTGTTTT
>LSRZ01000168.1:0-10950 GCA_001625125.1 Haemoproteus tartakovskyi | reverse complement strand
GTGTAGAAACTAAAAAAAAAAAATAAAGAATATTGTTTTCTTTTATTTTTTTCAATACGGAAATTAAAATATGAAAGTAGTACTATTTGTATATTTGTTTTTTAATTGTTCATCATTTGATCGCTATTTTTTTTCTTTTTTCTAAAGCTTGCTAAAATAAAAAAATAAAAAAAAGTAGGAGTCTAGCTTATATGTATATCCTTTATTTGCTATTTAAGCATTTATATATTTTTGTTTTTCTCTTATGTCAAAATACACACTATATATTTCTAGCGCATCTGTTTTATATATTTTTATCAGAATTAAAAAATGTACCAAACAAAAAAAAAACGTGTCTTTTATAAATACCTATGACCTAGGTGTGGATGTAATACAGACAATGGATAATTTCTATGTATTTCATTTTATTTTATATATAATTACATATTAACAAAAAAAAATAATTTATTATATAAATATGTATATTTATATATATTATATATATATAATATTTATTTATATATATATATGAAACATATATATTGTATCTTTAACAAGCGAAAAATCAAATTTAGAGACGCGTTTAGTTAATTTTTTTTTTTTTTTTTTTTTTTAAGATGCAATTTTTACATGCGCACAAATACACGACATTAAATTTGAGACAAGGAATAAATATGTAAGAAAACCGTTTTCATTTTTCACACGTGAATTGAATTGATAACTTCATTTCGTTATTTGGGTATTTCATTTCCTTATTAGTGCCTTATATTTTGTAAATGAAAGCTCTACATTTATTAATTTGTATAGATGATATGTATTATACATTAGCATTTGTGAATGATTTGTTACCCATGTGATATTTCTTTTGTTCAACAAGTATCATTCTTGGTTCATACATATTGGCTTCGAAACATTTTATAAAAATATATTAAAAAAAAAGGAAGCTAGAACAAACGAAGCAGTTCCATATAAATTGCACATACGAATTATGAGTTCAAAAAAATAAAATTATATAGGAGTAAGGAAAGTTTCACAATTTGTATCATGTTGTTTTTGAACTCACTCAAGAAAATATTATATCATTTCACTTTTACTTATTATGTCTCCCATATGTGTAATAACAACTTAAAAAGAAAAAAGAAAAAAGACTGTAACACAAAATATAGAGATAAACTATTACAATATTCATCATTTTATAAAAACAAAAAAAAAAAAACTTAGTATTCCATTATGTAACTTCGTTATCGAAAACAATTTCAATATGGATATATGTGTATAGATATTTGTATAAATATATATGAATGCATATATGTTTGTAAATATATTTATTTTTTCCGTTTCATTTTTTTTTCAACACTTAAAAAACAAAAAAGAAAATATATAAATTTCTTAGGTGTCATTCTTGTTTCTTTTTTATTTTCTTTTTTATTTCGTTCTTTTTTATTTCGTTCTTTTTTGTTTCTGTTTTTACATTATGAAACATAGTTATAAAGGGATTTATCTAAAGTTTGTTTTTGAGTTCCTGGGATATATTCTTCAAATGTTATTTGCATACTTATTTCCTTATGTTCATTTGTATCTGCAGTATAACAGTTGCAACTGAAGGTGGCGGAAGATGCACTTTCAATTTGAACAAACGATAAAATATCTTTACCTGGTTTATTAAAAAGAAAAATTTCTTTCTTTTTAAAAAAAGTATCTCCATTAACTGTATTTCCATTATGTAGAACCATCTCAAAACAATTGTTTGGCAATAATTTAGCATGTGCAGGACATGCAATTCCAATTATACTATCATTTTCAGCTGTTATATGGCATGTATAAAAACTGTTTATTTCTTCCCAATTTGCACTATAATAAAAGAAGTTGGAATACCTACTGGTGAAATCACATCCGAGTATTTTAAGCTTGTTACTTTTAATTTGTACTCGAATTATAGCTGCTTTACCTCTATTATTATTATAGAGAGTAAGAGAATTGTCGCACATAATAAAAAAACTAGCATCATGTAATATAACTGGAGACACGGTTAAAACACTCACATATTTTCCATCCACTATTTCATTTGTATGATCAACAAAAGAAACGACATCATGAATATTTTTTATAGTTAAGTATCCTTCTTCTTCTTCTTCTTCTTTTTTTTTGACAGGTTGTATACTTTTTCCAGGAAGGGGAGCATCTTTCTTTTGTTCAAATACTAAAAGTGTATTTCCGCTTGTGTCCACCGACAATTTGGGTTTTAGTTTGGCTTTCTGTTCACTCTCTATAATATCCGTTTCTTCTGTACTTTCAGTATCAACCGAAGTTATAAAAGGTAAAGATGATGATTCACAGAAATCATCACTATCTTTGTTTGTTGTCATTTCTTGCGCTGCAGTATTCTGTTTGTCCACTTTTTTGAACATATACACATATTCAAAAAAGTTGGCAGGAACCAATTTTAACTGTGGGTATTCTAATGAATCTCTCAAAGGACAAACAACTTTTAGGCTTCCAAATTCCGAAAGAATTAAATCGAGCTCTATAATTTTTTTTGTTCTTAAACAATTCAATAAACGATGATTTACGCCATCATCATCTTGATTATCTATATCATCATAATTTGCTGCGGCTGCACCATCTCCTGTAGCTTGTCCTGTAGCTTCTCCTGTAGTCACTGCTGCTGCTGCTGAGTCTCCACTGTCCGTACCTGAACCTTCTCCTTTCTGTGAATCATCATCCGGTTTAGCTCCCTCTGCAGCTCCCTCTGCAGCTGACTGTTTCTCCTCTTGCATCAGTTGGAAAGTATTTTTGTTTTTACCACCTCTCATCATGTATTTTCCTGTATGTTGGTCTTTCTCGTATTCGAAGTCATCATCTATACTCATTGTTGTTATCGTATTATCATCATTTTTTTGAGCACCATCCCCAGTGTTATCTCCAGCTTCCCGACTTAATACATTGTGTGGACTGATGTTAAGATCTCCAGTTGTAAAGTCGTACTCATAATGCTGTTTCTGATACACATGTTTAGCCATTTTGATGTGCCTTTTAAGAAGTTTTTTTTGATCTTCTCCCATAACATTAATGTTAATTGTTCCCTTTGTTACATTTTTTAAAGAATTGCAGGTGCAGAAGAAAGCAGAAGATTTGGGAATTTTACTTGGTAATATTATATATGTTGGGGTAGCATTATCAGCAAATTGACCGTTAGAAAATACTTTGACTCCTTCAATTAATTTTTTGATTTTGATTACTTCTTCTTTTGAGCTGTTTCCCATTATGTTTACATATTCAAAGCAACGATGTGGTGATGATTCAAACATATTTGGACAGTTAAATCCAATAACATCATTTTCACTTGCTTCTACATTACATTCTACTGGGACTCCTTCTTGCATTTCGATTTCAAATTCAAAAATAGATTTTTGTTTGTCATCTTGACTGCGTTCGAATGCGTATAATTCTGACATTAGGGATGATACATCATCTTTCAACGGTTCTTTTTCTATAACTAAAAAGTCACAACCCAATATTTTGACGTCGTTTTTTTTTACAAATACAGAAGCAACTGCAATGCTTTTTATTTTGTTTCGCTTATGGTATATGCACATAAAATTTATGCCTTGATATGCTCCCACATGTGGTGGTACAGTGAATTCGAACTCTCCTTTTTTAAAGAACGAATCATTAGTTTTATCTGCACGTAATAATGATCCGTATAGTGTTTTGTTTAGTTGATCTAAAAGGGCTTCTTCTGTGGATCCCATAGATGTATCATAAGAGACTGCCAACATATCTGGCCGAGCTGTTTTTGTGGGTGTAACAACTGTAGGGCATTTCATATGGAATGTTTCAAATGTTTCTAAATCTACATTACATTTGAATGCTTTGACATAATTTTTCATATCAAAAGTGACATTTAACGCTTTTTTCTTGAAGTACTCGATTCGATTGAATAAATATTGTAAATATTCATTTCGGGATTTATGTTTTTTCATTTTTAGATTTTCACTGAATTGCTTAAATTCGTCTTTTTTTTTTTGTACTGCATTTAAATAGGTCTCATGGATATTTAATAAGTTTACATTATTCGAATCTATAATAGAATAACCTGATTTGCTGAAGTCGCAAATATAAGAATTGTTTACTAATAATGGTGCAACATCTATCATGGTGTATAGAGTAGTATCTTTTAGTTTGCGTGCATATCGGTATCGTTCTATATTTTTTACGAAAATGGTTCCTACATGTTTGGTAACAGTATGTTCACATGTGCAGTAGAAGTTGAGTTCATTTCCTGTTATTTTTGAAATGAAAAGGAAAGAAAATGGACTGCTTCCGAACAAATCAAAATTTATAACTTTATTTGTAGGGAAAATATTTTCAATACGTTCTTCTATTTTTTCCCCGAAGTTACTTTCAACATATACTTTTGCGAAGCATTTATAAGGATTAAGTTTTCCAACAGGACACTTAAGACTTATAACAAAATTCGGTTTTAGAAGTATTTCACACGTAGCATTTCCATCTTTTAAACTATATTGTTTCATATAAGGTTCAACAGAAGTTGTATCATCTGCAAACGTGCATCCTTCTATATCATGTTCCATATTGTTTTTATTAAAACGTACATGTACAATTCCCTTTTTACCTACTTTTCCATTATATGTAGATAATGCATTATCACAATAAAAAACCAACGTCGTGTCTTCTTTTACAATTAAAGGAGACATAAATTTAAAGTTTCCCGATGAGCTGAATGGTACATCTTTGTTAAATATAATGATACCTGGTAAAATATCTTCTATTTTTCTTTTCTGTTTATTATGTGTTATTTCCTTATCTTTAAAATCGGGCATGTATTTTATGTGTGCATATTTTTGAGTTAACTCGTTTATTTTTTCTTCTTCTGCTTTCTTTTTAGCTTCTATTTCTTCTGATTTTTGTGCTTCTTTTTCATTTTCTTCTCCATCTTTACTTTTGTCACCTTGTTCATCCTCTGGTTGTATATGAGTGTGAAGTACGTCTTCTTCACTTACGGCTGTCGACTGTTCCGTTTTTAATACTGGCGTATATTTGGTTGGACACAATATTTCCACCAAACTCATATTGTACTTTAACTCTATATAACAATAATTAATAGATGTTGTGTCTTCGGTAGGTTGTAGCGTATTTTCTTCTGTGGTGAAATCACATATCATTGTGTTTCTTGTGAGAGGTGTTATTCCTTCTTTATCGAATCCCGTACCTATTCTTAGTTGGTATTGTATTTTTGGTTGAATTTGTTTGACATTTGTTATACCTTTGTTCGAAGAGTTCAATACTATATTAATCATTGCTCTTTTGCTCTCTAATTCTGTTTGCCAAGTATCACAATAGCAAATGATGTTTACATATTTTATAAAAAAGGGAGGTATTTTTAAATAAACAATACCTTTGGAATCGGAGAAGTGTTCAAAATAGGGATCTTCATTATCAATTCTCTTTTCATGTTGTGCTTCATCAAAGTATTCTAAGAGACACTCTGGTGGTTCTAAGCGAAGTTTTTCGTCAGCTGAGCAGATAACACCTATATAAGAAGTATCTCCATCTGTTTCTATATTACATTCTTTCTCTGTCTGTATGTTAATATTGTTCGTTAAAATTGTGTAACTATGTAAATCTATACCTTGATAATAATGGCACCCATCGATTACATGTCCAGCTTGTCTTAATTTGATATTGATGATTCCGCTATTTCCTACGTTTTTATCTACTACCGTTTCACTATTGTCACACAAGAATTGTATTTCTACATTATCTTTTATATATGGTGGTAACTGAAAAACTAGGAACCCATTAACCAATGCGTTCGCCATCCCTATGTATTTATCATATGTTTTATCAATAACATCTTGATTTATGGTTTCAAAAAAAGGAATCCCTATTATTTCTTCCTCTACTTCTGTCGCTTGAATGAACGGTCTTATTACTGCCTCTTCTATAGTGGCGTATTTTTCTACAATTTTAAATTCGCGATTTTCTTTTTGTTCTGTAAATAAATTTAACTTTTCCGTTAATTTCCCGCTCATCACCATCCTAATTGATTTGGGATCTGCATTTTCAAAGGTTTTAATTTCAAATTTCTTTTCATCAGGTTTTTTTATATCTGTTTTTTTTAAATCTGTTTTTTTCCCCTTTTCCAGTTTACTTTGGGTGTTTCTTATAATGGCTAAATATTGTTGTATTTTATCTTCAGGTATATCAGGATCCCATCGAATGATGTTTTTGTGTGTATACATAAATTTCGTACGGATAATTTTTCCTACCATAACACCCGGGATTTTTTCTTGAATGTCCACAATAGACCTGGATGTTTTATCAATAACTGACTGAGGTGCTGTAATTGGAGTGAACGTGAAGTTTATATATCGATGTCTTTTTTTAATGTATGCATCTCCTCGATTGTCATAGGTACCTTCTTTAATATTTGTAAATTGTGCTATTTTGTCTTCGTTTTCTTTATCACTGGTATTGACGGGACAACTTAAAGCTACATAATCTAAAGGTTTTGGATGTACAGTACATACATGGTAGACTGAGGTATTAGACAATGGTGATAATATATGAGTAGTTGAAAAATCACAGAAGTGTGTTTCATAAGGACCTAAATGAATAGAAGGATATGGTAGAGAATTTGGCATATCGAAATCTTGTACTTCTTCATAATTTCTATATTTTACTTTAATTGTATACATTATTTTAGTTTCATCTGTTTTCTTAACGCAATAACATTCAAAATTATACGAAGTTGCAATATAATCATAGAATGCTGCAACAGCTACTGTTTCTTTGCTCTCTGAATATGAAATAAATTTTGTTTTTAGTTTGAGACTTAAATCTACTAACTGATTTTCTACATAGACCTGTGAAAAACATTTTGCTGGTTTTTTTTTGGTTGTCGTAGGACATTTAAATGCAAAAATAGAATCCTTGCCTACAGTTATAACACACTTGGGACCCGTTTCATAACTATTCATAAGAGCATATTGTTTTCCTGCAGTGAAATCACACACTTTTACTCTATTCGATTCATAGTCAGCTGACATTCTTATGAATATATATGCTTTTTGTTTTTCAACAGGGTTGTCTTTTTTTTTATTGAACATTTGATACCAAATGGTTCAATTCCTGTATCTATATATGGTGTTAAAAAGAAATTATATTCTGGAAAATCATTCGTTATATTGTGTAATTTGATATGTTCTTTATATAATGGAATGGCACTTAATGCTTCCATTTTCGAAAATGTATTGCCTACAAAAACATTTTCCATTGCATCTACTAAACCTGGTGAAGTTTCATCTGGTTCGCAATTATGTATCAATAAAGTAAATTCATTCAAATGTCTTTCGCAAATTAATGCATCATAATTTTCTTTGTATTCAAATGTACATATTTCAAAATCTACGTTATAATTTCGAGACACAAATTTCTGTTTTTCATCTGCTATATAAAAACTCTTTCCCCCCGGTGAGTGAATTGACAAATATTCAGTTTCTACATCTTCACCAAACATTAATGTTTTTTTATTTCCTGATGCGGGCTGAAAGTAACAGTGATATTTTTTTGATGCTGTGACATCCGAATTAACAGAAAATATTTTGTATATAGATCCTTCTTTTTTCAGCTCATAAAATGTGGATAAAGGATAAACCAGGGTTAGGAAAATTGGTTGGTCATCATTATCCCCTAAGTAAACCATTTTCGGACACTGGGGTGGATCCAGAGTTCCATCAGACAATTTCAGAATAACTGCTGTTTTTGTTGCATCCTTTAAATGATATACATCAATGGAATCCTTAATTGGATGCGAAAATTTTTCTTCTGATTCTGGATCATTGGTAACACCATATATTTTTTCATGTGTAGATTTGTTGACTACTATGTTCACTCTAACATGTGCTTTTGTTGTATAAAGACTTTGTGTCTCTTTGTTTTGACAATATATGTTAAAATCAAAATTTTCATAAACATATGGCAAAAATATGAGTTCTACTGCTCCGTTACTAAGTAGATTCTTGCTTCCCCATGATGTTTTGTTATTATATAATATACTCAAAGAATCTAATTGTAATTCCGTGACATCGTTTGTAACATTAAAAAAATTAAATGGTACCCTATCAGGAGCTGTTACGACACTGTTATTATAAATAGTAGGTTTAAAACAAAAAATTACAACTCGATTTACACCTGGTGGAAGAATAACTGATACTTCCCAGTGTCCTTGTTTTATCTTTCTTAGTTCTGTAAGATTTCTTGTGCCCCTAAAATAGTGGTACAGTTCTATATTTTTTTTATTTTGTGAATTATAGTTTACAATCTCATTATATAAAATATCTGCTTTACCTTCTTCAGTTGACCTATCTAGTATTATTAAAGGTTCCCTTTCTTCTTTTTCTTTTCCTTCTTCTTCTTCTTCTTCTTCTGCTTCTTCTTCTGCTGCTTCCCCATCTTCAACCAATACTCTTTTTGGTAATTTATCTGTACCGATATCTGTACCTATATCTTTATCTATATCTCTATATATACCTCTATTTATACCTCTATATATACCTCTACCTATATCTCTACCTATATATCTATTTATATCTCTATCAATTATATAACTTTTATAATTTCTATAATTTCTATTTGTGGTTACATACCCTTTTAGTTTTTGTAACAGGTTTTTCCATATTCCATATATTTTTGTTTTTTTAAAATGAAATGAATAATTTTTATCATGTACAGATATATAAGTTAAAATTATACTGTTCCGATTTATCATATCATATATAAAATAAAATCGTTCTCTCAATTTTATAAAGTAATTTACATTAAAGTAATTTACATTAAAGGAATTTCTGTTATTGTTTATATATTTCTGATTATATTGGAATTTCTTTTTGTTTTTGTTAATAATAGAAGAAAATAAGGAATTAGTTTTTTCAAAATTAGTTTTTTTTTCTTTTTTCTTTTTCTTTCTCTTTCCTCATGGTTTTACATTTTAAGATAACGTTGTTTTTGTAAACCCAATCATCTTTTTCTATATTTTTATTATTATTAGTGTTTGTGTTTGTCTTTGTATCAGTGTCTGTATCTATATCTTTATTTATATCTGTATCTATGTCTGTATCTATATCTGTGTCTATGTCTATGTTTGTATTTATGTTTTTATTTGTGTCCGTGTCTGTATCTCTGTTTTTGTATGTGTTTCTTTTAGTGTCCCTATTACTACCATTGTCACTACCATTATTATTGCCACTGACACAAACATTATTACTATTGACATTACCACAGTCCCAGTTCTTGTCACTGTCCCATTTATTGTTATTATCAGTACCAGTACTAATACTTGTACTAATACCAATGTCAGTTCTTTTGATGTCTAACTTGTCTGAATGTCTATAACAACATGAAGCATTTCGTTCTAGGACCTTACATCTAATACACATGCAAATGGTATTTGCAGAACTATATACATTTTTATACTTTAGATAAAGGGATGTATATAAACAGAAAATATAAAATAATCGAATTAATTTAGTTATTTTCATTTCTACCGTTTTTGTATTTTGATTTAAAAAAAAATGAAGAAGGAATGAAAAAAAAGAAAAAAAAAAAAGAAAGAAAGAAATAAAGTAGAAAAGTAGAAAAACAGAAAAAGAAAAAAAAAAGAATGTTATTAAGAGTACACCTTAATAAAATTGAATGGATAAGAAAAATATCCGTCAAATTAAATTTATTCTTTTATTTTTATTGTCGGACTTTTTCATAAATAAATAACCTAATATATTTTTTTAATATTTGTTTTTAGATATCGGTAAATACAACATTTTAATTACACATCTGTTTGTCTACATTGTTTGTACTATACATAATGCACTATATTATACATACTATATTACTACATACAATATTATTACATACTATACTATTACATACTAAACTGTATTCTATTCTATTGTATTATATTATATTCTATTATAATCTATTATTATTTGTGTATATTGTATCTATTTATTTTTTCTAGCTTCTTTTACCGTTCTAGTTTTTTTAATTTTTTTGTTACAATATTTTCTTATTCATAGTTTGTTATGAAATTATAAAATATTAACTTTTCTTTTCTATTTTTTATTTTTTGATTTTTAGATTTTTAAATTTTTTTATTTTTTATTTTTATCTTCTATCTCCGAATATTCTCTTTTTTTTTTTTTCTTTTTTTTGTAAAATGTCAGAAGTGTATTATGATGTTTTATTTATAATATTTCTTTTATTTTAATGATATTTTTTTTTATGAGCCTTTATTTTTTACTTCTATCTTTATATGTCAAGTTTTTCATATAAAGGACATACACATCTATCACTACAGATACCTTTGCTTTTTTTTTTATTTTTTTTTTTTTACTTTCTTTAATATTTTGTTTTGTTATACTTTACTATATATATTCTACTTTACTATTTTATACTTTAGTATATTCTATTTTATTATATTTTATTTTACTATATTATATTTTACTCTAGTTTTTTTTGTTTCTTTTTTTTCTCCTTTTCTCTTTTTCTTTTTTTTTTACGCATAAGGATGTTTATAAAAAGCCTTATTATGAATAAAACAAAATTAAAAAAGAAATAGTAAAAAGTTTTCAAAAAAAAAAAAAAATAAAATCTAAAAATGAGATAAAAAAAAAATATATACTATAGTTTCTTTTCTACAGTTATATAAATTATGACTGTTATATAATCTCAGTCTTTTTTTGTTTCTTTCAGAAAAAAAAAGAAAAAGAAAAAGAAAAAACGAATACATATGTACAGATAATAATATTTCAACGCTTCACTTGTTTAACTATTTTAATAAGCTTCTCGATTTTTTTCTTGATTTACTTTTACGTAAGTATATAATCTTAGGTTATTATATATATAAAAAAAAAAAAATTGTAAATATATGAACAATATACATATATATAT